>CM042540.1:10517073-10552073 GCA_023630585.1 Cranoglanis bouderius
GAATATACACACTACTGCTGGAGAGGTAACATTAATGCTGGCTAAACTAGTTAGATAGCAAGCTAACATTAAGTGGCTAGCTTACCATATATTAATTATTATATTATGTGAGTAAAATAGGTTTTACATTAAGCAGTATGCCAATCCAAAGAAATAAAGAAAAGTTAGTGGTGATCAGCATAAGCATCAAAATTAGCTTTGCAGTTAAATACAGAAGTGCTTAACCTCATGCTAACCTCAAAACACTCCAAACCAAACAGACCAGAAAGAAACCTTCAGGCCTTTTTTGTGCAGAAAAAAAGAAAAGAAAAAGAAAATGGTTTTCCTTTTGGGATCTGTCAAAATGTCCCCACAGCACCAGAACTGTGATTTTCCCATCATCTTTTACAGAGCTAGAGAAAGAATGAGAGAAAAAATCTGGCAAAACGTTATATTGTCAGCCATGCCCACAAACCATTATAAATAGAGAGACGGCTTTAGCAGTTCCCATTTGGAGTCAAAATTTGCATTCGCGTTTATGGATTATGCAGATATCAAATTTAATTTCCAGAACAGAGCAGAATAAAACTCCCTCAGCGCTGCTGCTCTGCTCCAACATGGCCGCCTGCTCGCTTGGCTCTAACAGGATTACACTTCCGCGGGGGAGAAACGGCGGGACACGCTGATGACGTCAGGAGCTGAGAAACGTGCGGGAGGCGTGTGAGCCAATTCGGTCTGTCATGTTGTGCCGTGTTATCTAGCTCCGATGGCTTAATTCAATTTTTCAGCACAGGATTATGACGAACACTGAGGGGCGAGCTTAAAAAACAGTCGGATCTCTGATTAAGATGCTAATTAGTGTTGATACTTTTCCCTCTAACTTCATCCCAATGATGGGAGGCTGGACAGCCTAGAAACATTGAGGTGGAAATAATTCGGGTCGGAGCTGAAGAGTCATGGTCATAGTGCATCCATATTTAGTTTATATTGCACTAGTTAGGGAGTTTAGCAATTGTATAATCATGTCTGAAAGGATATTGTAGAATATATAGCACACCCCTGAAATTCCATAAGGCCATGGGACCTGCTTTATTTGAAGTGTAGCAACCTGCAAACAATACAGGCAATGATAATGTAATCACTAACGAATGAGGTAAAGTACATCCAGCAGCAGCTCGGGTTAAGACAACCTCAAGAACGACATAGCCTCAAACAAAATTAAGTCAAGATGCTATCACAATTGACTTATCAGATGTGGATATTATCTAGTGATTAGTTTAGGTGCTGACAGTGTGTAACTGCTAACATTTCAATCATTCATTCAAGCCATTTATATGAGATATTTTTTGTGACTTTCTTTGTGCAAATGATATCTTCCCTGCTGAAAAAAACAAACAAAAAAACTCAATAACCATCACAGAAATTCTAATGGCTTCCACAACAAATACCATTACAAACCATCAGCTAGCCATTACAGTTTCCATTAAAAGCAATATAAATTCTATGAGGGTTTCTATTGTTTTTTTTTTTTTTTTTTTTTTTTTTTCAGCAGGGTTATGTTATCTTTGTCTTTGCGTTATCAGGCCCTGAAAGGGGTTTGGATGGAAGTGCAGGCGAATAACAAATAGGCTAGAATAGGCAAGGCATACTTCATAAGCTAAACAAATAGGGTATAAAAAATCAGAATAGAGTGCACTCCAGTGATTTGTTAGGAACAATACTTTGAAATAAACTGAGATTTGTGGTGTGTATTTGTAGTGAACCAGTGATTGGGAGCAGGCGTGTGTGATTAGAAGCTTGGAAAGTGAGAAGTCATGTGACAGATCAGGTCCTAAGTCTTGTAAATTGTTATTTGGCAGAGGATTCTGGGAAATAAATTTTAGGTTTCTAAGAACAAATTCACATTTTTTTTTATACCATTAGTTTGGGAGGATGAGTAGGGAGCACATGAGGAATGTGTTAGATTTTGTTGTGATAAATATATGTACAAATAATAAATACATGTGCAAGTAAAACATAGTTTTATCACAAACCACAGTATATTATTATTCATAGGATGAACTTGATGGTCTAGATGGTCTCAATGGATTATTTATAAAAAGAGATTAAAATAAAAGAGTCACAGGTTCAGGGTATACAGTGCTGTGAAAAAGCATTTGTCCCAATCCTGATTTCTTCTGTTTTTGTGTATATTTCATACAAAATAGATTTAGATCTTCAAAGGAAACAAAAAAGGTCCTGCCACAGCATCTCAATTGGTTCAAGTCAGGACTCTGACTAGGCCACTCCAAAACTGTAATTCTGCTTTTTTTTTTTTTTGAGTCGTTCAGAGGTGGACTTACTCCTTTGCGTTGGATCATTGTCTTGCTGCATAATCCAGTTGTGCTTGAGTTTCAACTTACAAGCCTTAATGTTCTTCTGGGTTAGCCGTGGTTTTCATCTCGCCACTCGTCCATGGATACCATTTTTCGCCCAGCGTCTTTCTGATAGTGGAGTCATGAACAGTGACCTTTATTGATGCAAGAGAGGCCTGTATGTCCTTTGTTGTTGTCCTTGGATCTTTTGTGACTTCCTGGATGAGTAGTTGCAGTGCTCTTGGAGGAATTTTGGAAGGTCAGCCACTTCTGGGAAGGTTCACTACTGTGCTGAGTTTTTTCCCATTTGGAGATAATGGCTCTCACTGTGGTTCTTTGGAGTCCCAGAACCTTTGAAATGTCTTTGTAACCCTTCCCGGAGCGATGTATTTCGATCACTTTCTTCCTGATCATTTCTGGAATTTCTTTCAACTTTGGCATAATGTGTTACTGATTAAGACCTTTTAACCAACTTCATACTGATGAAAAAGTTATATTTAAGTGTTATTTAATTTGATTGAACAGGGTTTGCAGTAATCAGGCCTGGTTTTTGGGGATAGATTTGGGGAATTAGTAACTACAGGGGCAAATACATTTTCACACAGGCCCAGTTGGTATTGGATAACTTTTTTGAACTGGAACTGGAACTGGAACGCCGACTGCATGCTAGGACTCCTTTCCTGACATTAGTGCCCAGCCTCACTAATGCTCTTGTGACTGAATGGGCAAATTCCTACAGACACATTCTAAAGTCTTGAGTAAAGGCAGCTATAATAGCAACCCTAACAAGCACATATTGCTGTGATGGTCTGGTGTCCACATCGTTTTGGCCAAATAGTGTATTTTAACATTTTCTTATTTGAATCAAATATCCAAGCAGAGCTTCTAACCTATAGATGTTTTTTTTCCCTAGTTTTAGACTAAAAGCTTCAACAACCAGTTATAAAACCAGTTACATTCGTGTGCACTTTAAACCTGGGAGTAGTCTCACTAGCATGACTAGAATGACCAATGATAAATCCAGAAACTGACCTTTTTTTTTTTTTGAACTGTCGCTGAGTCCTACACCCAAACACTGACATTTACACAGGAAAATATTTACAGCTCCAGGCCTGCTAACTCCACTATCTCTAATTTGTGAGTTATAGCACTCAACCTCTAGCCACCTTCAACAGTCAACATATTTATTTTACTGTCGCTTTATAAGAACCACATTTGCATATTGATGTAGATCATTTCGCTACAGGCAGCTCATCTCCATATTTAAAGCTGCGAGAATTACGGCATCGTCACAATGATCTCATCCTGGTGTCAACATGCTGATCACCAATGACACATCAAAAATGCAGTCGCTTTAATGCACTCAGTTGTATTTATGAGCAGAGTGCATTATGCATCATACACTTCTGTGAACTGAGAGGTAGGACTGATGATCTCTAATACCCAGGAAAAGCTTGCATAAATCTACATAACTGGGACATTTATTGATAAAATATATTTGTTTGGAGGAATATGTTTAATGCACTTTCATTTATTCATGTCGCAGATGCTTTTATCTAAAGTGAGACAGTGGACAATCCAGGCATAGAGCTGGGCATTTAAATTCACATCCTTTGAATTTAAAACCGTAAAGTAGGGGTTTGGTGAAAAATCCAATTAGCCTTCTTTTTTTCTCCCTTTCTCCAAAAGCAGTTGATAAGACAAGACATGTTTGGTGTCCAACATTTGCTTCTTTCATTTTGTACTGGAGCTATGAGGCTAATAAGTAAGGAAAGTCTGTCTCACCCAAAAGTTTGCCTGTAATTTTGTGCGTCAAATTGCATCTAATTCTTTAGTGATCTCACACAGACACTGTGATGTGTTTTAGGCCACAATCTAACTCACTGTAATTTATAAACATGGACAAAATTTCACTGTGTATCTGAGCACTACAATGTTGTAGGGGCAAACAAAGCCTGGAAAGATGAATGTTGCAGATACAGATGATAATATAGTCCCATTATTTAAATACTTCTGCAACCAAACATGTCTTAGCTGATTTACTACATTTGGGGTAAGGGGAATATTGTGTCAATGTAATTTCCTTTAAATGCTGCTGTACTTCTAACCCTATCCCTAACCTTAGCTTTATTGTTAAACAGATAAAACTTTTGATTGATTTTTTGTCTTTAAAATTAAGTTATACAGGGTGTCCCAAAACCCTCCATACAGAGGGGACTATGTATACGAGCACCACATCGGTTGTGCGTTCGTCAGTGGATGTTCGTGGAGGTCCAGTTCCCGGTTGGTCCGCAACACTTCTGATCTTTTTAAATTTGTTAATAAGTTTTGCAACAGTATCATGTGTGAAGTGCTCGCAGTGTTTCCTGTTAAAGTCCATTGCAACCTTGTGACAGCTTCCCGATCCAGCCATGAGAATGATTTCAATACGTTCTTCTTTTGTCAAAGGCATTCTTAAAGAATATCTAAAAAAATAATAATAATAATATAAATTAAGCATGAAAAATGTTAATTTCTCCTATGTATGGAGAATTTTGGGAAACCCTGTATTTCAGTTGTGTCTTGAAATAAGAGGAAGCAAAAGCATCAGGAGAAATTTCAGTTGTGAGTCTAGTATTTGGATGATTGACTGGGTTCAGTGGGGCTTCCATGGTGCTGAATGGAAACAAGACTTTTCCTCAAGTTCAGGTAAGGTTTTCAATGTCTAAAATGAGCCATGGAGAGAACAGTGATGAGGTGACGACACCTACATCATCTGGAGAGAGAGAGAGAGAGAGAGAGAGAGAGAGAGAGAGAGAGAGAGAGAGAGAGAGAGACTGAAGCAGATGGATAACACATATTTCTTATTCACCCTTTATTTATTTTACTATATTCAGTGACACACACACACACACACACACACACACACACACACACACACACACACACACACACACACACACACACAGTATCAATAACTTGATGAACCAGAGGTTTTGTCATGTCTGAGGAACCTCGTGAGTCGCTCTCTCATTTCATGTTCTGATCTCATTTTCTTCTGTTATGATCATTTCAGCTTTTGGCCACATGCAAAATTTTCACCTGTGATATAACCACACACACACACACACACACACACAAACACACACACACACACACAGTCACACACTTCAGTCTCCCTTCTCTCTTTTTCTGTCTTCTCTAATATGTTTTAAAATGGGCCATTTTAATGCTTATTGTTATATTTTCTTTTTCTTTACATTTTCTTCCATTTTCTTTTGTCCTTCATGTGGAAGTCAGAAAGTATTCATGGACCTTTGATTGTCATTTTGTTATATATCTTTACTCTAAAATAGACACCCCCCCCCCCCTATTTAATCTGCAAAAAAATATTCCGTTAAAAAAATAAACATAAACAGGCTTGTTGGGACCTTTAAAGTTGCAGATATTTTGGGGGGCATTTCCTCAGATCTGTGTCTCATCACAATCCTCTCTTGGAAGTCTGCAGACAATCCATCTGACATAATGGCTAATGACCTAATGGCTAGCTCTAATGTGCTCGGTCAGCTGTGGCGCTTTATATAGACAGAGGCGTGAGTTTCTAAATCATGTCCAATTAGCTGAATTTAACACAGATTTACTTTAGTCATCATCTCATCTCCTGAAGTTACAGACTACAACTCCCATCAGCCCTCAACCTCATCACATGACCTCCAGTCCAGCTTACAGTCGCCTGATTACTAATGACATTC
Source organism: Cranoglanis bouderius (assembly GCA_023630585.1). Taxonomy (NCBI): domain Eukaryota; kingdom Metazoa; phylum Chordata; class Actinopteri; order Siluriformes; family Cranoglanididae; genus Cranoglanis; species Cranoglanis bouderius. The sequence goes on from CM042540.1 coordinate 10,523,138, forward strand.
AACTGTTTGTAATCACACTATTCCCTTTAAATAATCCAGACTGACAGTATTGCCTTGTGTTGGTGATGATTCCAAGCCTTTGTTCTCTGCCTGCTTTGATTAGTGTTTTGGTCATTGCATGCTTCACATACTGACTTAGTTTTGTCTAGTTAATGCCTGTTTGCTGATTGCTTGACCATTTGCCTGTTTCACATTTCTGATTATTGACTAGCCCTTTTATTTGCTGGCTACACTGGTTTAATAAAACCAGAAATCTGGACTTGCATCTGACTGTCCAATTTATGACAGAAGACTTCACTAAAAAAAAATCATGGACACAGCAGGCTACTTCTTTGTGCAGAAGATGGAGGGGGTCTTCATTCAAGCATAGATTAATGTGGCCTGAACCAAATCACAGTGAGATATAGTGACCCACTGTGTCTGGTGCCCTCACCTCAGGAACAGCTCAAAACAGCCACCATCTGCACCAAGGTTGATGTTCAAATTGCTTACAATCTAGGTCAAATCAGAGAGAGTAATAAATAGAAGACAGCCTTCCATACAACTTACTATGAATATCTGGTAATGCTATATGGACTGGTTAATGCCCCCTGTATCTTCCAGGCATTTATTAATACTCAGACATGCTCGGAAATGCATGATGGCCTAAATTGATTATATAATACTTCAACTCACCAACCCAGCACAAACAGACTTATCTCTTTAAACAAAGCAGAGAAATGCAAATGACACAAGTCCCAAGTATGCCTATAGTGCTGTCATTGACAAAGCCAAGGTTAGAGCAGCAGCAGAGTGACCCATTCCCAAAACCACAAAAGAGCTACAGTGGTTCCTATGGTTTGTAAATTTCTACCAAATATTATTTGAATTTAAGCATCATTGCAATCCCTCTCATTCCACTGCTTAAGTAAGCATTGAAGAAACTACACTGGAACAACCAAGCATAATACCCATTAAACACTCTAAAGCAAGTCTTCACCTTGGTCTGCAACACTGTTATGCAAGTTTAGCATTCATAATAGAGGTTGCTGCCACTGAAAAAGGGGTCAGAGCAATCCTATCCCAATGCCACTGCACCCTGGCAAAGATGTATCCCATAGGATTATTCTTTAAGAAAGTCAGACCCATATTATTATGATGTCAGAAACAGGGAACTGCTAGCAGTAAAATTAGCACTGGAGGGATGGTGACACTGGCTGGGTGGAGGTGGATACCCCATCGTAGTCTATGCCAACCACAATAAACTTTAATGCCTTAATACAGCAAAGAGACTGAACCCACGACAAGCCTGCTGGGGCCCCTTCTTTAACAGATTTAATTGCACTCTCATATCTCATATCCTCCAGGGTTGAAAAATATCAAAGCAGGTGCCCTCTCATTCATGAACACCACTGATCATGCATGTAGCCACTAATCCCAAACCCACCACTAAATACACCAGAGTAATGGTTTTTCAATACAATAAGATGACTGCCAAATTTCCCAGGATATCTAGGATCACCCAACTCCTCCCCCGAATAAGACTGATGTGCCTTCCTATCTTCGTGACACTGTGATAACCTGGGCTTACACCTCCTCTGCCAGTGGTCAGCATTTACATTGCATGGGTGGAGGGCATTTACAGAAAAACTAGGGTATCTGTTAGTTTGACCTCTGTCAATCCTCCCCAAGCCAATGGACAAGTTGAAAAAGCCAACCAAGAATTGTCTCCACCTTATGCAATGACTGCCTGGAGGTTATATTTCCTCATATGGCCTGAATATGCCCAGACTGTCTGTGGCTCACACTTTTGCAGTGCATACTGGGATACCAGCCACCTCTCATTCTCCACATGACGCCATGAGTGGTAGCTTAGTGGTTAACATGTTGGACTTCTGATCAGAAGATCATGACTTCAAATCCCAGCGCTGTCACCGCTGGGTCCTTGACCCTTAACCCTCAATTGCTCAGTTGTATAAAAATGATATGAATGTAAGTCGTTCTGGATAAGGGTGTCTGCCAAATTGCTGTAAATGTAAAATGATACCACTCCCAATGATCCCTTCTCTCATAAGATAGTTCTGCTCTAGCTGTTTTGACCATCCAGCCCCACAAAACCAGATGGGATAAACCCAGAAGACACATGCCCATGTCTGCAACTCTTAAAGTCCCAGACTACAACTCTCCCTCAGTCCATCACCTGACCTCCAGTCAAGGTCCTATCCCCACTTTCAGTCACCTGATTACAAATGTAAATCACATGTTTGCAATCACACTACTCCTTTTAAATATTCTGGACTGTCAGAATTACTTTGTAAAGTCTTGCTCCAGCATTGTGCCTGTGATGAATCCAAATCTTTGTTCTTTCCCGGTTTTGATTAGTTTTTTGACCATTCACTGCTTCACGTACTGTACTTCACGTCTTGTCTAATTCATTTCTGTTTGGCAGTCGCTTGACCATTTGCCTGACTCATGTTTCTGAGTATTGTTTAGTTCTCTGTTTGTTTGCTACTTTTGTTTAATAAAACCAGAAACCCTATGTGCACCATGACATACAGACTGAGATGACTATTCCAGAACAGTGACTTTGTGGACTACCTACAAAATCTTACAACTGTACAACTGACTCCAACTGTATTTTGTGGATTATGAGTTCAATATTTTGAAGGGTCACAGTGGATCCAGAGCCTATGCCAGGAACACTGGGCATGAGGCAGAAATACACCCAGAGACATGTACACTCATTCACACAGCAATTTAGTGTAGCCAATCCACCTATTAGATGTTTTTGGGAGGTGAAAAGAAACTGTAGAACTTGGAGGAAACCCAAGAACACTTGGGAAGAACATGCAAAACTACACACAGAGATACAACTGGGGATACTAGAGCCATTTTAAATTTTAACCGCTTGCTGGCGACTTTACAGCTAATCACTGAGTTTCTTACTTTCTTTCTTTCTTTTCACTTCTGTTCTGAGAATTCATCAGTGGATTTATGGTGGTTTTAATTGATACACATTATAGAAGGGGGCCGGTGAACTGTGCACAGCAACAGATGAGCTTGTCAGTAATTATAGTCAGTAAATATATGCCTACAAGGTTCCCATATAATAAACTGGCAACTCAGTGAAGGTCATGCTCTTCCTTTGAGATCTTTGGGTGTGTCTCAATCGGCTCCCTAGTTCAGTAGTCAGGGCACTGATCAGGGTGTCGACCATTTCAAGGGCTGTCTCAATTGAAAAATCCTTCCAATGCACTAGAATGTTCGCACCCTAAAAATATCCCACAATGTACCGCAAAAACCAGGTAGCATCGATGCTCACTATATTCCCTTACTGGAAATGACATCATGTTTTCTGAAGCATCTCAGCTAAAAAAAAAAACAGGGGACGAACTCTGAGCCAACTTCCAGCTACAAATGTATTATTGTTGCTGTAGCTCTCAAATGATTACTTACGTTAGCGATATTTTATTTTATTTGACGTTCTATATATGGTTTGAGTCTAACGATTTTTAAGTGTTTAATGGTTTTTTTTTTAATCTACTAGCTTGCCTATCATCCTGTTTGACATATTATGACAGAAATACATATGATTAAGCTAACAAATTTATATGACATATAAAACGTGCATATTTTTACAGCACGAGTATGTAGTATGTATGTACTGATTCATGACCTACTGAACTAGGGAGCTGGTTGAGACACACCCTTAGACTGAGCTATTTTGTCAGCTTTTTGACACCATTTTCAGTCTTTATTTAATTTTTTCTTTATTTATATATATATATATATATATATATATATATATATATATATATATATATATATATATATATATATATATATATACACACACACACACATCTGTTCCCATATTGGGAGGGATGCTAGCATGAACAGAACACACGCAAACAGACACAAACACAGCATATACAGTGGAACGTGGAGAGAATGGAAATTTCTTACTGAGTGGCTCCATGTAAATCCAGCACTCAGTACGTTACCACAGTAAGACAGGTTAAAATACTTTGTGCCTACTTCCTTCTTGGTCCAGTCAATCAACAGATCTTCAGTCAACAGGCTAAAACTAGCAGGCTATTGTGGGAATCTATAAATAGATATTTAAAAAATGTGATCTACAGTACTCTTAGACTTGTGAATAACAAGTTAATTAACATTTTAATTTCATCACAGAACTGGATATGTAACATGTAACAGTGAAAGTTCATTTAAATTTATGAGGTAATTGCTACAGAAGTTTCATCATTACAGTTGCAAACTGGTATACAATTATTATGTCAGTCTTGCAGATTATTATTGCCATGTGATTAATTGGGTAAGGTTATAATCATGTCAATGCTTTACAGTATAAAACAGAGTTTTATATATAAGATGACACATACTTTAAGCCCACTGCCAACTATACCTATACCTCATTGTGCATTTTACTTCATACGGATCTAGTATTATTATAGTTTTTACTTTACTGATGGTTATAGAGCTAATTTATTTAAAGTGAAAATACAGTATACTGAAAAATTTAAACAAAGGAAATTATACTGCATCCCTCAATTTGTTTTAAAAAGTCGATGGAGATATTCAAATGTTTGTAACACTTTTGTAATAATATATTATGCTAAAAAATGGTAGATTTGGTCGCCACAGAATTGAATGAACAATTGAAATGTTTAATATTATTTATTATAATAAGTAATATTATTATTAATTATAATAATATTATTGTCAAATTTTTAAATACTGATAAAGTTCTTATTGTTAAAGTAAATACTGAAAAATAACAGACAATTTTTTTTACATTAAAGGAATTTAACATAATTTATTTTAATAGAAGGTAGTTCACTCACTGTTCAGTCACTGTTTTTACAATATGAATTTTGATAATATTACACAATATATTTATAATGTTATGTTTGTACTTATATTTGTCTGAATATGTTTATTGTACATTTGGTCTTTTCATAGTGCTTTCTAGCAGATGTTTTTCATAATCCATTCATGGGTTATCACAATCTACTATATAAAATTAATATTTTCATGTCCCCTGTATAGCCCGATTATAAGTAGGTGCTATTTGTTCACCAGCTACTGATGTTTTCAGGCTTTGAAATCAAGTTTTGTTTAGAAAGTATGCGTAGAGAAACTTAAGGTTAAATCTTTTCAAATGGATAGTACATAGTGCATCACTATGCATGACATCAAGGTGGGAGAAATGTGGGCACAAAGGGGTTAACCATGTGCAGTTTTTCCTCTCTGCAGCATGAATAACGGTAGTGTTACAGCTGAAGGTGGTAGTTTGGCTTGTTTGGGATCATCATGAAACAACTCAGGAGGTCAGACCCAGGACATGATGCATATTAACAATGAAAACAAAAAGCCTCATTTTTTGTCCAGAAATGAGAGGAAATTTCAAATACCATAATTATTTAGAGCAAATTTTTGCTCTGACAGTTTGGTTTTGTATCAGGTTTGATACAATATATAAAATATCTAAATATACAATACCAGAGGGTATGCTGTAAAGAAACAACGTTTTGATATTGTCAAACATTCAAAACCTGACAATGTGTTTGAAATGTCACATGTATATATACTGACATACTGACATACTGACTGCAACAGTATTTATTGCACACCTGATACCATTCCTCACAGTAATATTTAGTACAGTATGTAATGTGCAATTTGGTTCACTACACAATCATGTAACTATCTGTCAGTTAAATTCACATGTGGAAACAGTTTCCACAGAAATATATTAAACTCTTTCATGTTTTGTGCAAAGTGTTTTCAGTTAATGAGATCTAAAAAATGTTTGGTGGATCAATCCAAAACTAAAGCAGCGAGGAGGTTGGGAAAGACTATAAGTATAAACAGCAGTGCGGCGTAAATAAAGCAATAGCACAATTAGCGTAATTTGCTAAATTTCGCTCTCATGTAAGCAGTCATAGCCAGTTCAAAATTAAATATGGAAGTATTGCTATTAATTAATTGAATTAATTTGCTAATTACTGACATAACCACAACAACATCTGTTGTTAATAGTTGTGGGTCGACATTAGCTTTGTCCTAGCCTTATAGGACATAAATTAGTTAAGATATGTTTTTGGTTCTGATTTGATTATTCAGTATAAAAATTCCTATCTAGTGTTAGTTATACAGTATAACTATTAACTATTAGGTTTTTATACAATACTGTAACAATCCCATACTGAATTGGGCAACCATCTTCATGTCAATCCTTACACATTTAAATGCTAAAGGTGTAACACTAGAGATGTATTCATTCTCAGGGAACCACACGGGCTCTTTATTTTCATCTTTATTTTGCAAACTACATACAAAATTCCATAAATAAAACTTATAAGTTACATGTGTCTAAATTAATCAAAATACAGAAAGGAAGAAATATTTCAAGCTGGATGAATAAATCACATATTGTAAGAGTCTAATACAAAATGTAACATCACATCATGTAATACATTCAGATACTGTTATTATTTTATTATTTGCATATGTTTAAAACAGGTTTAACATTGGCATTTCATCAATTATGTTCCTATCATAGCAAAACAACAATGATTTATGTACATATAAAATGATTTAATATGCCGGGAAACACATTAATCTGTGAAATGTCCCCAAAACATGAGCTGGCTTCTTGGACAGAGATAAAGGAACAACAAAGATGAAAAAGAACAGTCCATGCCTAGGAGTCTGGGGTCTGGTCTGTGGAACTGAGGTTTTAGGAATTTATGCTTGGTGAGATGGCTGACATGCTAGGGACAGTTTTTCACATGTATTAAGGCGACAATTTTGGCTTTTAATTGATTTTGTACAAATGATTTTGTATATGTCTATATTATGTAACATATAGTGATTTTCTGGACCTCTTGTTGTATTATCCAGTAGTTCAATACAGTGTAACTGTCAGGGATGTGTGTTCACATCATGTCAGAGTACTACCTCAATTACTTGCATATCCAAAAATCATTTATATAATTTTTTCCCCCAGTTGATAAATATATTTTCCGAAATCTCAGACTTGACAGTGTGTAACGTCAAATTACAAACAAATATGACTGACAAAATGTCCACAGCTTCCACTGTTAAAGGTAGGAGTGTAATGTCTATCAAACCTTCATTACTGTTTTCTGTTAATGACATATCACAGCTCTGTTGTATTCTTGAATCTGACTGGTCCGATTAATTGGTTGATTATTTTTCTATAAGAACAGCTCTGATAATGCAGAAAATTCCAGCTTTTAGAGCAAATCACAAGTTTATATCAATGGGTTTGTTCTAATACTAAAATTATCCATTTTATATCAGCTCATTCACAGAGACTTGTATTTTGGATGATCTACATAATCTAGTAAATGGATAAAAAAAGAAAAGTATTGTTATTTAATAACATTTATCAAAGGAGTCTCGGGTGTCAGGAGTCTCGGGTGTCAGCGTCAATAAGTTTAAACCACAGGAAAGTCTTCAGGACAGCAATTAAACTAAAATAGTTTGGGACATACTGTTATAGGAAACTATTTATTTCAAAGTGGTAATTGATCACACCATGCCATCGTTGATTCTTTTCCTATAATAACCTGTTGTGTTTTAGTTCTTACATAATAAACAATAGGAATATATCTTAAGACCATCCATAAAATACGGTTTAAATAACTTCTAGCTATCGTAAGCATCAGTGGATCTATTTTGTGTTGTCTGCATTTGCTTAGAAACAGCCAAATTCCAAGTGTGAAAAAAATGAACAGTTCAGACTAGAATCTCATACTTCACATGACGTGTCTTGGCCCAAATCTGCAGAAAATCTGTGGTAATTTTGAAAAATTGCAAGCTCCTCTGAATATTGTGGAGTTTGCTGATTTTGCATTAATTTCTGCGATCGCAAAATTGTGAAATCCTGGAGGGACTGGTTTTTGGTTTCTTGCTCTTATATGTTCTGTGTAACATAGTGATGAGTTTCTCAGGATGTCTCGCTGCAGTCTCTTTATATTCAGGAACAAGGAATCCTCATTAAAGACATGATGCTGCATGGAAAGAATTGAAGAAAAGAGAGAGACGCTGGTTAGGTGTTTGTCCATTTTATTAGAAAATGCACCATGTTTATAATACATTCAGTTCACCTCTCAGCTTGGCATACTGTATATTTAGACAGATTTTACACTGGCACTTCACAAATTATATTTATTACAGTATTGCTTTATGTACAATAGAAAACTGATTGTTTAGATCATTTAGGGAAGCTACATTAATCTGTCCATTAATATGTCCACCAAAACATGGACTTGGTCATAGATTAAGAAAAGACATACAGTACAGGACTACGTTAAATCAGGGAAAGTATTTAAAGCAAATTAGATACAAAATACAGTTACTGTATTTCTGGACATTCAAAAATGCCTTCTTTGCAGGTACAGTGAAACAAAGTATATGTTAGAATTGTCACATTAGCTAAAAACAATGTTTTTATATAGTGATGACTGTGATAGTGAAGGTGAGGGAAGTTTTAAATTGAAAAAGTATAGTCTAGAAAATATGTTGAGTTTTGCAGATAAAACTTTTCCGAGGAACTCCAAATAAAAGCCTCAAGCCACATCATACCTGGGTTCACATGTTCTCTGTACACTGCATATCTGCTCCTAGTCCTCTTTTGTTCCCTTAAGATAGTAAAGTTTTTTTTTTCCCCTCAAATGATCAAAAGTCACCAGGCAACTTGAACTGAATAGTTCCTGAAATATACACTCGAGCAAAAACAAAAACATCCGTATTTAAGAAGACCAAGAAATGAACCAAAAAGTAACTTGCATCCATCAACAAGAGCGCTGTTCAGAAGATGACCTGAAGGGGACGATGTTGCTTCCCTTCATTAAAAAAAAAAAAAAAACAGAAAAAATATTCTCACTGCTCATTCAAGTGTCACTTTCACAGTCTGTTCAAAAGTGGACTCCGATATGAAATCCTGAATCTATATCAGTATTATTTTGCAGTTTTCAGAAATCCTCAGTCAGGAAGACCATGAGATGCAGGCTAGTCCATCAAAAGTGCAGCTATTCCACTGTCTGCTACTGTCCGTATCCAATTAAAGTGCGTGAGTAGTTTAAAATATTATATCCATCTTGTTTCCATATTGTCAGTCATGTTGGTTTAAATTGCGCTGTCGCAGATCAGACAGGAAGCTTCATCTCTTCTATTTGTTGTATTCCAGACAGGATTTCCTGGAGACTGTTCAGGATTTTCTTCTGATGTGCACTTGAGGAGATTCCAATTTTGGCCAAATCTCTGCAAAGAGTGAGGAAATGATAAGGGAAAGTGTGCATGGGTTAGTACTGTTACAATTTCAATGTTTGAATACTAGTCAAATCTGAATAATATTTTCTACTTATATTTAATGGGAAAAAAGCCACTTTCCAATGTCACCTGATGCTTAAACTTACTAAACTTTGCTAAATCTTGTGGCTAAATGACCCTTGTGTCACTTGATGTAGCAAAAGTGCTCTGAATAAACAGATGCCATTTATAGATATTTCTAAACTGTTTCAATAAACTTGATTAATTTTCCATTGAAATATAAAAGTGTCCTAAAAATAATATTGCCAGTAATTAACAATTTCCAATAGGGATTTGATGGGGTCACTCTTTTTCGTGACTGAATCTCAAATGGCATTTAGTGCACTACATAGGGTCTGCAATGCCATTATGTTATATCCTATGTAGTGAGCTTGTATAATTAACTGGGAGCTGTTTGGGATTTGGTTAACTGTGCTAGGCTTAAATACATTTTTTTAAAATCCTGTGTGAATATGAGGTGAAGATAGCAGCATGCACATTTCAACATGAAACCTTGTATGAGTTGTGTATGAATATACAGTTGAACCAAAAATCAGTGACAATTAGTGTCAGTAAAAAAAAAAAAAAAACCTATGAAAACATATCTGAAATATGTGTGAACAAGTATGCTTTTGTGCAAAAATACTTACTCTTGATTCATGTGTATGATACTTTCCAGGTTGCTGTGTCCGGCCTTAGCGAAGTTTTCTCTGTACTTCTCCAGACCGATAACTTTCAGCCACTCTTCTGCTGAACTGAATGAAGGGGATGGCTCAATGGAGGGTGTGTGGTTTAGTGTTGATGTGTGGGACCTGTGGATAAACAGACCTATTGTGTTTAATTTAGAAGGCAAGTGTCATGACTAAACTGAACTGTCCAAATAGTTTGACTTACAAAGTCGTTTTGAGTTAAAATTATTCCAAAGGATGATCTCTGGGAAATATGGTAACCTTTGGTGTCAAATTACTGTATATTAACCTACTGTGTAATAATAGTAACTTCCCATGACTGGGTGTCCCATCGGCTGGAGTTGTATTGGTACTATTTTGCTGCACTTGTACAGCTTTTACAAGATAACAGTAGTTCAAGGGAAACCCCAACGATTTACATTTTCTTTAGCCATTAAATTTTTTCAGACATTTGAATAGAAACATCCCATGCAGGTCCTATTATCACTTGGTCATAGCATGCATGGATATACAGATAGAAGAAATACTTATGTACTTTTTTGTGTGTGACCTGCTTGTCTCTCCTCCCATCCTCTTGAGTGTGTTCGGGTTGCGGATCAGTTTGTCCAGCATGTTGACGATCTGGCTGAATTTGGGCCGCTCGCTGCGCTCTCTCTGCCAGCACTCCAACATGAGCTGGTGCAGTGCTACAGGACACTCCATCGGTGCTGGTAACCTGTAACCTTCCTCTATTGCTTTTATAACCTAGGAAACAGGGAGCAGAGGTCAGTGTGGCACAGGTAATCTGTTTTCTATACAGTACATAAATCTAATTAATAAAAATATATCATTACTGTATTCATCATAAGAGACGAACACTGACTGTCATTTTTTTCAAAGACACTGATTGTGTTTCCCATTTCAGACATTTCAGAAAACCCTTAAAGATTTTTTTTTACTTGGTCATGATTCATTTGTATCAATCATGTAAAACTAAATTCTTCTTCGTCTGTAATCTTCCACTAACATGCGGAGACTTTTGCCTGCCTCTAAACAGCCTCTGATTTGAGCACTCGCTCAAATGTGAGTAGCAGTCGTGCTCGAAGCAAGCAGTCCCCCTTGATTGATTGCAGGCTAGCATCTAAATCTGACTCCAATCAAAGTAAGATGGATGGAAACCAAATTCCCCGTCTTACATTATTCCAGTAAAATACATATGAATTACTTCACATTGCAGATAAAGATCTGTTCCAATTTCCATTTTATTTGCTCTTTTTTTAAATAAAGAGATAGATAAAGCGAAGTGTCAAACCTACCAAGCAACAAACCAACCAACCACATGATATATCAATTAATTCAATTATTCATAAAATATAGAAATTATTAGTTGAGCTTTTTGGATAATCCACAAAGAACTAACAGTGTTCCTTGTGCACAAAAACATTTAGAAAGCAGTTCATTCAATGGACATTAAATTAAACAATAGTACATATATTGATATTGCAAACTCACAATGTGAATACATTAGAGGCTTTGTACTTACATCCTGGTTACTCATGTCCCAGTACGGCCGCTCTCCGTATGACATCACCTCCCACATGACGATGCCGTAGCTCCACACATCACTGGCTGAAGTGAACTTCCTGTATGCGATGGCTTCTGGGGCTGTCCAACGAATCGGAATCTTTCCTCCCTATGATTTATAGATATGTTCACACCAATATGCTGGTACTGAGTATCTACAGATACATGATGATCTGTGAAATGTGAAATACTCTATTTCTGCCTCCCACGCATACAGAAATACTCTCTCTCTTTTTTTCTCGGAATATTTTTAGCATAATTAAATTGTATGTTATTGGGATGGACGTTACAGGTTATGGTATTGACAAATTAGCATAAGCTTATAAAAAAGAACAATAGGCAAAAAGTGAAAAGACATTCTCTAGGATCCAATAGTCTGAGTTCACTGCCAAGACATTTACAAAGGCTAATACAATTCTGTGAAGTTCAATTTTTTCCAACAAGATTACATCATTCAGTCATTAATCAACATCAGGTCTTAATTGTTAAAAATGTTAAACAATTTCCCTCTTAACTCAAATGTATTCAATCAACCTAGACATGTTTCATGACTGAAGTTTAGTTTTGTACTAGAGTTATGAGGCCAGTGTATATATGAAAAATTCTAAACAATTTTTTCCTCAGCTTTTAATAATGCATATCTGAATAGTATGAAGTTTTTTTTTTTTTTTTGACAAACGATGAAACAGAAACAGGGTTTGAACTCAGTGAACTACTTTCAGATGCTCGAAGATTAAAACAATAACTTATTAATATAATAATGCTGTCTCTCTCTTTCTCTCTCTTACCCGTGTTGTATAAGCTCCCTCAGGTTTGTCCTCTAGCACTCTGGACATGCCGAAATCAGATACTTTACACACCAGGTTGCTATTGACCAGGATGTTTCGTGCTGCCAGGTCTCTGTGGACGTAACTCATGTCTGATAGATACTTCATCCCTGAAGCGATGCCACGCAGGATACCAACCAGCTGAATGACTGTGAAACGCCCATCGTTCTTCTGTGAAAAATGAAAAAATGAAAAAGAACATGAAACTAAATCACCCATAATAATAACAACATAATTCACTGGATGATTCAACTCATACAGAACTGTACAGTAAATTCTTAGCTCAAATTCCTTAATAAAAAAAATCACAGGTTAAATCATATTTACAGGATTATCTGGTTGATTTGGGTCTGAGAGTAAAAATGTGAGATTAAAGTGTTAAATAATGACTAATGTCTTTAAAATATGAAGCAAAATTCTGATTTTAAATAATCACAATTGTTCCTGGCTTTTAGAAGTTAGCATTAAATTTCCTAGGAATTTCACCTTTCAGCACAATAACCCAAAGCATACATTCAAATCAACATAGGAATGCTTTAACCAAAAGATCAATATTTTTGAATGACCTACCCAGAGCCCAGACCTGAATCCAGCTAACAATCTGTGAGGTGACCTGAAATTGGCTGTGCACAGGTGATGCCCTCACAATTTGACAGATTTTGAATGTTTTTGCAAGAAAGAGTGGGGAAATATTGCCAAGTCAAGATGTGCCACACTGATAGACTCTTACCCAAAAAGTCTGAGTGGTGTAATAAAATCAAACAGTGCTTCAACAAAGTATTAGTTTAGGGGTGTGAACACTTACACAACAAGGTTGCTGTAGGTTTTTTTATTTTTATTTTTGTTCTCTAAAGTGTTTCAGATTGTTTTTCAGTATATTTATATACTTGCAATTTCACATTAAAGGTGGGAAAAGTCGACATGACATGATTTATCTTAGTGTCATTCTATTACTTCACAAAAACCTACCATTTTAACAGGGATGTGTAGACTTTTTATGTCCATTGTATCTCATTCTTTTAATTTCCTAATATTATACATACAATATAAGAGCTCTGGTTAACACTTTATATGGTACTTGAACTTATACTTCAATTAGTGAAGTTATTCCCTAGTACCAACTGATTAATTAAAAGTATAGAAATGAAAGATTACTTACTTTCCTAATTAAAGAAAAGTCACCACAATGGCTCAAGATTCATCACCACATTATTCTACTTTCATTAGCATCCACTGAGTAATTAATTGATTACAATAAACTGATCCAAATCCAAATTCCAGAATCTTCACAATATACAGTATTGTGCTCAGTTTTAACATTAGTTCTCTGTTCATGTACATGTCTTGTGTGAATCAACATCACACACTTTCATTTCAAGTATAAAAGAACATCTAATGCAATACTGATCCAGCGTCATACTTACTCTGAGAAACACGTCCAGAGAGCCGTTCTCCATGTATTCAGTGATGATCATAATTGGCTTGCCTGTAGAATGCAAGAAACACAATTAAATACCATTTGCAAATATTTTGCAGGTCACAATTTAAATGAAAACATTTGCAGCTAAATCTAAGACTTTTTTAACACAGCTGATATAGAACAGTTGTGCTGGGGACGATTAAAAATGTAGATGTTTAATTGTTATTCAAACAAGTTCAGATTTTTGAGAAAATGTATGAAAGATGTTACATTGAGTTGTATATGCAGAAACACCTTGTAGACTATTCAGTAGTTAGATAATACCCCCTACGTTATCCTCAACTGAGAATTATCCAAACTCACACAAATCTACAAATTCCCCTTTGTTATTTGAGGGCAAATCGACACCAGATACACACGCTCCTACAAAAACACACACTTGGTGCGGCCTCTATGACTGACAGCTGCTTAATGGTGTGTCCATGAGGAGGAAGTGTAGCTAAGGAGGCCCAGACAGACACATTGTCAGCCATCTTTGTTGCCGTTGGCCTCTCATGTGACCTCCAGGCAGATTTGATTGACAGCTCTTCGAGAGGGCCAGAGGAACAGCTAACCTTTGAACCTGCCGTCTCCTCCCTGCCTGGATTTCCCAGACACACCCCTTTTATCCTCTACAATAAAAGACAAAATTCAATATTTGCCATGTGTGGTGTGTGGTGTGTGTGCCTGAATTTGGCCATGAACTCCACAGTGAACTTGTTGTTAACGAAGCGTAAATAAGCTTTGAGAATTAGAGACACTAAGGCAATATTTAAAAGAAAACACCAAAAAAAAACAAAAAACGCAAGAAGGCTCAAAGGAGCAGAAGAATGGGCTGAGCTTCTGTTGTGGTCTCATTTGCATATTATGATTCATTCAGATTAGTCACTCCTGCTACGAAGAGCAGCAAACGTACGGGAGATGTTTCAGGTTTCTAAGGGGCAGGAAAAGAGAGGAAAATTAAAGCACTGATCATTTTCATTAAGTGTCTGTCCGTTTTAACCTCGTACCAAATGTGCAGTGTTGCAAATCACTTATAAATAAAATATTAGCACTTTTATCAACATGGGGCCAGTTGCTCGTAGGATGCCAGAGATTACAGATTCGATTTGCAGATTAAAATTATCATTCTGTTGTCTAGGATTGTTCTTCTTGAAGACAAATTACTAATACAAAAAAACTGTCAGTAGATGTGACTTTAACACTGTCGCGGCTAACAGAGATCATATCCGAATGTTCAGTAATGTGTTTGACTGTTGCTAAGTAAAGTAACTAAAATAACGTTCCTCCAATGTTCTGAAAACACATACTAATAGCTAGCTCATACAACGTACCCTGTTAAAACTACCACGCAGAACTGTTTGTGTTAACATTCCTATACTCGTAGAAAAAAAAAATCTATTTAGATATTTACACTAACAAGTTCTTCATTTGTCCCTTCAGATCAAGGGTCATATGCGTCAGATGTGGACCCTGAGATGTATTTCAGGGAATCAAACCAAGCACTCAAAAAATTCTGGAACCAATGAAAAAACAGGCTATAGTTCAGCAGCTTCAGTTTTTTAACATGAATAATATTTCAGCTTCTGAAATAAATCCTTGGTTGTGGCTTTTTGCAGCCAATCACATGCAAAATACAATTTAAGGATGACCGGACAGAGACATGTGCATTTATGCTCCTCTTAAAGTTAAAAACAGCCTCAGTGGCCTTAGTCAAAAGGGAAATCCTGAAGTGAAGCCTTCCTTATAGACATATTTCACAACAGTTAGTTCAGGTCCATTAATTTGATTGGTCAAGCAGCTTTCCAAGCATGCCTATAATTTCCTATAACCACACTGGGACGTTTCACTGTGTGTATCACTCCATGTCGCTGTGTTCACCGTGTAAAATTCCACTTCCTGGTTCGAAACCGTTACCACAGTAGTGTTAGTGACATCATCAGTGGACATGGCAAAGGATACTTTTCAGGAATATAACTCTTGACTTAAAATATGAAAGCGCATCAGATGAAGAAGGGACACCAGTTTTACCGGAAGCACCTTTAACTGGAATGTTGCAATTGTGCGGTTATACTGAATATCGACCCATCGATCCATCCATCTTCCATCCTGGACGGTGTGCCAACCCATCACAGGGCAAAATCGCACACACATTCACATATTACGGTCAATTAGGAAATGCCAGTCAATTTACAATGCATGTCTCTGGACTGGGGGAGGAAACCGGAGTACCGGAGGAAACCGGAGATTTAAGTTCGCTTAAATCTAACCTCTAATAGTTAAGCATGCCAATATGAGTCCTAGGCATTTCCCCCCAGTCACAACAGAAGTTTCACACCTGAGAGTCCATGGCCTGACATCCCCCCTCAAGCTGAGCCTTGTCATCTACAGGCACTTTTTGAAAGTTTAACTCTCCAGCTTTAATAATAATCTATCAGTTATTTTCTCACTAATGTTTGCTATAAATGTCTTTTATTCACCAGTTGTCAAGTTATCCGACAAAATTATGGTGCATAGCAACCTGCAAATAGAAATCTGAAAATAGTTCCTTGTGGTATCTAACAACTCTGAAATGACAGTGTACATATAAAAAAAACCCCCAAAACATTCAAAAATCTACTTTAAATTATATGACATCTGCTTGAACTAGTTTGTAGCAGGTTTGTGCTTCAGAAGTGTAACCGAAAACCAAACTAAAAATCAGAACGACAGTGCTGATAGGAAAAAGTATTGTTTCTGCTGATGTCTACATAAATGTAACAACAAGGGATGAGAAAATATGTTACACCATAGTGAAATGTCACTGCAAGTGTGAAAGGAAGGCAAATGTGTTAATGAGTTCACACAGCGGCTGCGAGGCTCAGTGTGAGATGGACGTAGAGGTGTGGGGCGTTAAGTGGTGGATATTAGGTAACAGACTGACCCCAAACCCTAAACACATTAAGAGCCACTCTTACACACACACACACACACACACACACACACACACACACACACACACACACACACACACACACAGTCACACATACACGCAGACGGCAGGGCTGAAAGATATAGAGGCACACATATAGAGTGACACTCAATGCCCAAAGCCCCCTGCCCCCAACACATTAAGAGTCACTCCACTTGTTGCTCTCTCGCTCTCTCTCTCTCTCTCTCTCTCTCTCTCTCTCTCTCTCTCTCTCTCACACACACACACACACACACACACACACACAGTGTTGTAGGCTATAGGGAAAAGCTATAGGGTGACAGTCAAACACATTTAGATGTGACACTTTGATTAATGGCTCTGAAATGCTACCGGATCTTCTGGGCTTTTTACAACACCTACAGCATCTGTCACTAACACGTGGTGTGTGTGTGTATGTGTGTATGTGTGTGTGTGTGTGTGTGTGTGTGTGTGTGTGTGTGTGTGTGTGCATATACATGTGTGTGTGTGTGTGTGTACATCTGACCTGGAGAGAAAGTAAGAGTAAAGGTTTTGTCAATGCTTTATGGTGTAATACACACACACACACACACACACACACACTATATTTATTTATTCAGAATAAGTAATAAAATATTAAACGATAAGTAATGAAAATAAACCATTTACTTATCTGGAGGAAAAAAAATACATTCATATCTTTATTGCATGTTTACTGACTTTTGTTTACTTGAGAAGAGCTCTAAAAATTAATTATAATATAATGTAATTATATTATATAATGTAATTATACATATCTTTAAAAATAAATATAATTTTTTACATTTTACCATCTCAAAGGTATTTTTACATGTACGCCTTTAACCATTTTCAATGCACTATAAAGCTTTAAAAACTGTATGATGTCACACCCTGTATAGTATGCAGTGAGTATATATATATATATATATATATATATATATATATATATATATATATATATATATATATATATATATATATATATATATATATATATATTTATTTATAGTGACTTGGAAGCCATTTGCTATTTGGCCTGTTTTGTAGATGACGAAGATCTTGGTAAGTAAATAATAATAGATCTGCAAATATTTACTGACAATAATGTGGTTAAATAAATAATACAAATCTGAAACATTATAGTTTATGAT
Source organism: Cranoglanis bouderius (assembly GCA_023630585.1). NCBI lineage: Eukaryota > Metazoa > Chordata > Actinopteri > Siluriformes > Cranoglanididae > Cranoglanis > Cranoglanis bouderius. Next base: position 10,541,122 of record CM042540.1, read on the forward strand.
AAAATTACGATTATTATTGCCACCTTGTGCTTTTTTTTCTTAAGAAAGCAACACGTATTTCTCCTTTCAAGTGTAAATATGTAAAACAATAAATGTAGAAAAAATATTTAATAGTATGGAAAAAGAGTTGGAGACTCACACATGGTGACCACGCCCTCCAGACGGATGATGTTGGGATGATCAAACTGGCCCATGATGCTCGCTTCGCTCAGGAAGTCCCGCCTCTGCTGCTCGGTAAACCCAGCCTTTAGCGTCTTAATGGCCACACACACCTCACGCTTCGTAGGGAACTTCAGACGACCGCAGCAAACCTCACCGTACTCACCTGCACATACACACTTGGGCTGTCAGGATATATTTTACTTTCTGAAAACTATTTCAATTTTCATATATTTATATATTCAAAGGCAAAACATCCACATTTGATTCTATAAGTGTAACAAGAAAATGTTAACAGTTTCCAACACTTAGTAGAGTCACTTATATGTTGTAACCTATGTAGGGAGCATATTTAGTGAATACCGAGGCATTTGGCGTTAGATCTGATTATTGGATTTGAGTAGAAAAGAATTTCAATGTAGCTAAATATCTGACAGTTACTCATATCGCTGCTGGTAATGAAATAAAAATTAATCTGAAACATGAAAGTTATCTATTTTAAGTAGAATTGTTTAGAATATTAAATATGTAACCTTCTGATTAATTACAGCCTCATTCAGCTTTGAATGTGTTAAACTTCAAATGCATTTTAGTAGTTGATGGCTCTAACACACAGACACACACAGAAACTCTTGCTGTGTCACCATTAAAGCTGATAAATGATGACCAGCTCTTACCGATGCCAATGACTTTCTCAATCTTGATGCAGGAAGCGTCTATCTCCTTAGCAAACTCTCGGATGGCCTGGTTCGGGTCCTCGTAGGTAAATGGATCCACATACACCCTCACGCCTACATTACACACACATCCAATCACACACATAGAGTACCTTCATTTCCTGTCAGTAGATCCTGTTTCATTTGCTTAAACAAGTGCTAAATCCTGCAATTCTCTCCTGTGATCGGATTAGCTTCCACTTTTATATTAGCTATTTGACTACTATGTGTCTGTGTGAAGCTGCTGAGCTCCATCAAGCTGCCATTTTACACCATGGAGAACCCATCTGTGCTCCTGTATGTTCAGCTGAGTCCAGTTTTAAGTGAGGTTATTTGCAACTAGGGCTGGACGAGATATCAATATATTATCGATATTGTGATAAATGATTTCACGATACACTTTTCTGAGATATCGCTGGTATGTTGATTGATTTTTTACGTTTTTAAACTTAAATTGCAAATTAAGTGGTACTGAATGGATGCTGTTGATTTGATGTGATTTTTGATCTGATTTGTCTTTGTAGGCATTAAAGAAAAGTATCATCAAACTCAGTTTAACATTTTTTGTTATTTTACTACTGTTTTGCAGACAGTTTGTTAGCTAAATTATATATTGTGATACACATTGTGTATCGTAGAAATGTCCTCAAGTATCATGATATGATACTTTTGTCATATCGTCCAGCCCTATTTTCAACACTGTAAGACCACATATCACCACAGACATGTTTACATGTGCCATTTAAACTTTGAATAACATGAAATTGCTTAAGATACCAATACACAGTCATATAAATCCCAGTACCAGATAAACCAGGACCTGATAATACACAGAACCAAATAAAAATAGAACCACTGAAAACCCAGGACCTGATAAAACACAAACCAAATAAAACGCATAATCTGATGAGCCACAGAATCAGATAAAGCAAGAACCCAAGAATCAACAAAACAAGAAAAACAGAAGAAGAAAAAAACATGGAAGGGCAAACCAAATAAAACCCAGAACCTTATGAGGCAAAATAAATCAAATAAATTCAAAGCAGATGAACTCTGAAAGACTAAAACCAGAACTAGACAAAAGGCGCATCCCAAATCACATGCTTTGCACTACTCTGTGCCATTTTGTAGTATAAATAGTGTGTTCACACTGAAAATTCCAACAAGAAGAAGTGCCCGGATGATGCTCTTATTCAACTGAAAAACCCAAGTGAAAAACCCAACTAAGCTCCTTAAATGTTTACATTGCCAGCAGCCATAGCCACAACCACAACTTACTATGTTGATTTTGGACTGTGCGAGCAAAATTCGCCTGCGGAGATAATTACGCCACCATCTGATGGTGACTGAGGTCATGTTGGACATAAAAGGTAACACTGACATAAACAGTAAAATGAAGAAATTCATTTTCTGCTAAAGCTAGCGGCATCACATTACGTGCGTTTGACGAATTTGTCATTGACTGGGAATTGACTTATACTTCTGGTTAGTAAAAAAAGGTTAGTGTTCCATTTGAGATGATACTACCCTTCTCAGTTTCACACACTAGATGGTAGAATACATAGTGTAAGTGCATAGTGTATAGTGTGTCTGTATAGTACATCATTTGGGACACAACTAAAGTCTAGAATGACATACTGTCCATATATAGATAAGACACATAAATAAAAACTAGAAAGTCAGGAACCTGGTAAAACCTAGAACCATATAAATTCTTGAAGCAGATACATCTTGTAATCAAATAAAGTCTAGAACAAAATAAACCAAAGAACCAGATGACGTTTGTAACCAAATAAAGTCTTGAACGTGATGGACCGGATGAAGTCTAGAACTAGATAAATTCCAGTTATGAAAGCATAGAAATGAATCATTTGTCTGTGCTTAAATAGCCTGAATGATCTGTATGCAGTGATTTGTACCTGCTTGGTGTTTCTCTTCATCTTGCTTGGCTTTGCTGTATTTGGCCCTCCTGAAAATAAACAGCTAATTTAACGGCTGCTGCACACAATACACACAGTGCATACAAAGGACACACACACGGAGGACACACAGTAGGATTACAGGCACACACCTCTTTCTGATGAGGAACGCACAGGCAAGGATGAGGAGCAGAACGACACTGCCGCAAGCACACAGCAGAAGGATGGTGGGGTTCATGCCTTCTCCCACCACAGGAGACGGCACTGACAGAGCAAGAGAGAGAGAGAGAGAGAGAGAGAGGCATTTTTATCGCCTGTCCTTCAAATATCATTTTAATATTTATGCTGCTATATTAGTCTATCTTACCCGGAGTTCTAGTTGAAACAAATGAACAAGTAAATGTTCAAAGGCACTATTATACTAAACATCTATAGCTAACACTATTGGTACAGAACTAAAGAGAGAGATGAGGAAAAAAAAGGGGACAGAGATGGAGTGACAGCTTTTAAACCATACCACTATTAGAACATTAAAATTAAAAGTAGGAAAAATCAGTAATTTTCCACAATTTTTAAGAACTTGGTTCCATTTTAGACATTACAGAAATTCTGTTTTTAAATACAGAGTGATGGATTATGACTTTATGATTTTTTTCCGAAGCAAAATATTATTTGAAAAAAGGTAAAGTTGCAAGACTGTATGTAAAGAGAAAAAAACCATCAAAGTTACTACTCAGTGTTAGTACTTTTATAAATATTTCAGTATTTATAATTATTCTATTATGGTAGTTTTGGGTACATGTAATATTTTAATATACAATTATATTTGTTATGTTATTCTATTGCTTCAGCCTATTTAATTCACAACAAAGATTATAGCTAGTTAGTTAACTTATTAAAAACATGTTTGGTTGCTGTTGAGTTCCATTTCTATGGTTACAGAGATGTCTCTGATTGGTGGGAGGATTTCACCAGGACTTTAAAATGATTTAAACAATGGTGCATTGTCCTGTAGAAGTCAGAATGATTAATGATTTTTGTAAGTCAGTCTTTGAATGTTCACAATAAAATCTCAAACGATAATTTTCATACGTTTCACACTAACCTGAGTTGGTCATGACCTCCAGTGGAGCGCTAAAATCTCCGTAACCGGCTGCGGTGCGGGCGCGCACATGAAACACATAGGAGGTCAGTGGTGTCAGGTCCTTTATGTTAACACTCCGAGAAGTGGTCTTTACAATACGATAACTCCTCTCATTCTGCTCCTGAAAGAGAGAAACAAAGGGTAAAGGAAGGAAAGAGGAAGGATACAAATTCATAAGTGAGGAAGTATGATGGCTATTTCCAGGCTTGTCAACACTCGTGTCCTGTTTATCTCATATGTGCGTCCTGAGGAGCCAAGGAGTGTTTCTAAATACATATCTTTATCTTTAACTGTCCTTGTGTGTACTCGCTACTCTGTTCTACTGTGTTCTTGATGCTACAAAAATAGGCGGAAGAAGTGACTCAGCAAGTTTTCAGATGGTTTACGTTACAGTTACTAGAGAACTCATTCAAAATGAGATGAGAAACAGGTAATACTTTTGTCAATTTTTTTCAGTACAAGCGATGCTGATTTGTTTATAATCACAACAAGGCTGCTCTGAGGCCTGCTGGACGAAGCCGGTTTCGGTGGCTACCGAGATAAGTTTCCTGTGGAGCTCGGAGCGCAAATAATAAGAATGGCACTTCGAAGGGAAAGAACTTTTAGGGACAGACACAATCCCCTGGCATTTCCCGATTATCATCTGCACAAAAGATATCGATTTTTAGCAGATGGTACATACTTGCATGTGGTGGCATTATTCCTGTCCTAATACATTTTCATAACTTGATATTTATTTTATTAATAGTTAATGAAAACAATTTACATTTATATTAAATTAAATTACATGAAATATGTTGGGGTTATAAATGTTCAATCCCTTTATTCTTGTTGTGAGCCTATGCATTTACATAATCAGCAGTTTTTCATAGCTTTGGCAGGAACAATGGTGTTGCTTTTTGCAGTTCCTCATATTTCTCATATAATAATTGCTCTTCATTCGAAAAATATGCACACCTGCTTTTTTCCATGTTGAACGCCATTGGCTGTTTGCTGCAAATGTCTGGCTTTTATGTGCACTCGCATGATGAGTAAAAATTGATTCAGGGTTAAAACCTGGGTTGTTTGAGAAAATTGATTACCAGTGTCATGAAACCTGTTAACCTCCAGGTTGGATTTGTTTGGTTATGTCAACTCACTGTCAACTTACTCTGTAACTCTGAGTTTGTTCAACTCGCTTTGTGCAACAGGCCTCTGGTTAGCTAAGTTACTGTATGTAGTTAGCAATAACCTCCTCAGGTAAAGTTAAGCTGACTGTTAATTAAGCAAGCTGAACTTCCCATAGGAGCTTATTTTGTTGTGGCTAAATTCAACAATCTAACCTGATAGCACTTTTAGATTTTAGATGGCTAGCAAGAGCCTCTCGTGGTAGCTTTAGCTAGATATCCATTATCAGTAAATGTAACTAAAATTTGAACTGCTAGCACTAAAGACAAATACACAACATGTCTCAAACTCATACAGGAGTGTTCTCTGTGTTCATGTTCCTTTGTTTTTACAAGGTAAATTGCCTAAATTAGGCTGTTAATATTTAGCACCTGAGGAAACTTTAGCTAGACAGCTTAATTACCATCGTCAGTCAATGTATTTTAAGAGCGAACTGCTCTTAGCAATTGAAACAGCTAGCAGTTAAGCTAAAGGTTTTGCATTTTTGGTACTGTGAAGCAATGTCTACATCTCCTATTAGTCCTCTAACCTTTTCGTAGTATTTGACTTCATACTCCAATATGACTCCATTGGGTTTGTCAGGCTCCTGCCAGAAGAGTATAAGGGTGTCACGGGTGACATCCTTCCTCTGCACAGACATCACTGTTGACGGTGCTGTGTGGAAAGATAGAAAGACACATGTTACTGCTTTCTGTCTAAACACAGTCAGAAAAGAGAAGTTCTTACATCTCCCTCTGCTTAACCCTGAATTCAAATGCTAAACCCACTTCTGTTGTTGTGCTAAACCCTGTTTTGTTCAGGGTGAGAAAGTCAAACAGGGAGACTGAGGGAGACGGAGTGAGAACAGTCTCAGCTTTAGACTGCAAGACAACACAGAGGACAGAGATTCATCTACACAAACACACATCAAATACAAGCGGGTTGTGAATGTAAACTGATGAACAAAACGTGTAGGTATCATAAACTTTTGTTGCTCACAGAGCTTATTTTCTGCAATAATCTAAAAGCCAATAGAAAAATCCTATTAGCGTTTTGTTGAGGAAACAAGGGGGATGCTGACTTCCAGGCTGGCCTACAAAAATACATTTTTGCAGCAATCTGTTAAATAATATTATTAACAATGTAAAATAGAGATTAGTTTGCTGTTTTACTGTGACTTATTTTTGATGTTATTGTGTTGTTTATGGATGTAATGTGTACTGTTATTCTGAATGACAGTTTTGTAATTCAACTTTATTTCTTCCTTAAAATGTATTGTTATACAGTACTGTGCAAATGTTTTAGGCACCCTATTTGTTCATTACAAACTTTGTTATAGATTTTTTTATTTGATGACTTCTACATTATCAAGTCAGTACAAAAAAAAAAAACATTTTAGATTCCCAAACATCAGTTTTCTAGCGCAAAATTAAATGTTATAGAAAAATGTTTGTATGTCATTAAAGAAAGCAGCATATTATATAAGAGGACACTTTTCAGGCAAAAAACATAATGAAGGCTTTTGCTGCAAAAATAAGAAACAAGTGCGAAAGTCAAAGTCTCCAGAACTGTGGCTGGTTCTGCAAGATGCTCAATAAAACTTACCAGCTCATTTCCTTATAAAACCACACAAATTGTACTGGAGACTACTATTTTAATTTTTTTGTCACACCAAATATTGACTTTGTTTCATTTACTACTGTTTACTGCTGTTTATGGTATTTTAAGAAAAATGTAGAAACATTTAATTTCATTATTTTGAAGGCATCTTTGCTCTACAGCATTTCTTTGCATGTGCCTAAAACTTTTGCACAGTACTGTATATCTTTCCTGTAAATATGTGTATTAATAATCAGAGGTGTAAGAGCGGAATAACATCATATAATATGTATACACTTAGGAAATAAATCTAGAAGTAGTAAAAAATGCAGCATAGTACACACTTTGTCCAGGGAAACTTCTAATATAGTGTATATAAGTGTTTGCAGAGTGATATTAGCTGTGGTTGTGTTATGAGATTCTTGGTTAGTGTACACAGACCTCTGGATCCTACGGGGCCTAATTAGTGTTTCGTTTCTATTAGTTATTCATTACAAAAAAAATTAGTTGTTGTTGTTTTAAATTTTAACAATTCACACAATTCAGGAGCTTCAGGTGTAGCACGGCTTCCATCCAATCATTCAAGTGTTTCAACCCCACATTCCTCTTCCAGCAATTCATGTTTCTCTGGGCCTCAGGATCTGTGTGTGTGTGGGTGTGTGAGACTGTGTGTGGTTAAAACAGCTCCTTCTTTTCAATCTTAAGTGTTGTGTGTATTGAACACTCGGCCCCTGGCTCCCAGTAGTGACAGCAGTGTGGCGGCTATTTTTCAGCTAAGCACATCCATCTTCCTCTGTCGAGGCCGACAGACTAAACACGACTTTGGCGTCTCCCCACTGGGACTCAGATGAGTCCCTACCAGCTCAAAACCCAGGGGTCAACGCCCTCCTCAACCCCCAACACACACACTCCTGTAACACACATCCATCATTCAGCTTGCTCTCACAGATATGGCTCTGTAATCGAGTTGTGTGTGTGTGTGTGTGTGTGTGTGTGTTGGGGGGCGGGTGTGAGATAATGTGAAAGTAAAGATGAGTGATTCTGGGTTTGGTTGAGAGGAGAGGATAACAACACACACACACCATATTTTCTGGACAATAAGCTCCAAAGTACGACAAACCCACAAAAATGACATTCATTTAATTTATTCTTTAAGCCATAATGATGTATTCAGATATTTCTTTTACAAGTTAATACTTTACATCTATTGGTGGAGTTTAGTTTAACGTTTAGTTGTGAAACCCATGATAAGTTGTTCTACCTTGACTTTATAGATATTGCCCCATTGTCTGAAATAATCATCTTCCTTGGTAAAAACCAAGCTCACACGTATCCATGTGATATTACATATTAGCCAGTCTGGTTGCATTACTCTTAGAGGAGAGGTTTTCTGCACCCCACCATTCATCACGACTCTAACGACCAATATGTGCAGAGATGAGCAAACACTCTGGATGCTCCAGTTTCAGAGTGTGACTGAAAACTCATCCTGTTCAGATGAAAGCATAAGTACATCAGGCTAAAATCAAATCAGGCTTTAATGCCGTAAACTGTTTGAGCCAGAAGTACTGACACTTATCTGACTCATGAAGCTTACTATTGATTAGTTGTGACTGTGGTCTAGCAGATCCAGTCTGATGTTCACTTCGGCCTCCTGGTTTTGATGGATTATGCTGACAGAATTAATTATTCCAGGGCATGCACCAAGGCCTCAGCATGAAATAAGTACTTAATACTTAAATACATCAATAAATGCACATTGAAATAGTCCATCCATCCATCCATTTTAGATACTGCTTATCCTACACAGGGTCGCAGGGAGCCTGGAGTCTATCCCAGGGAACTTGGGGAACATGGCGTGGGACACCATGGATGGGGTGCCAACCCATTGCAGGACACAATCACACGGACATTCACACAATACGGGCAATTTGGAAATACCAATCAGCCTACAACGCATGTCTTTGGACTAGGGGAGTAAACTGGAGTACCCGGAGGAAACCCCTGAAGCAAGGGGAGAACATGTAAGCTCTGAGCACACTGGGTGGACGTAGGATTTGAATCCCCAACCCCGGAGGTGCGAGGCAAACATGCTAACCACTAAGCCTATGTAACTACTTAAGTCTTTATTTAATCTTTTAGTAACGGAATTATCCATTAAAATATTTAGTTAACAATTACATTGTAGGGCATCTACATGTAGGACCCTCTCAGCTTCAAGGTCAGAGTTTTACATGCTCCGTGTTCTCTTGGGTTTCCGCCAGGTTCGCTGTTTTCCTCTGACCTCCCAAAAAATGCTGATAAATAAACTGTCTACTGTAAAATTTTGAATGAATTTTGATTATGTGTGTGCATGGCGCCAAGTGATGGACTGGTGTCTCATCCATGGTTACTGAAGATGAAGGAAAGAATATGCTTTAATTATTTCATGGTGACATCCTCCATGATAAGAGACTACAGATAATAATCAGGTAATTATATAAATGAGTAATTTATCATATTTTGTTTAATCAATTATTGTACTGGATTTGTTTCAAGGAGTTGTAGCCATAATGCTGCTTAATGCCAAGTTCTGTTAATAACAAAAGACACTTTATCTGAAGAATTTCCTGTTGTTTCTCCCTCTAACCATGTTTCCCTCTGCTATTAACAAACACGTCCACTTTGATTGGTCCTCGGTCATAATCGCAAAAGGTTTTGGGTACAAAACCGCTGCTGAGTCTGCAATGATGTGGGCTTCGCCAAAGGTTGGAAGAGGGTGCATAAAATGTGGAGAGCAAACTTTTGAAGCTGAAAATGAGAAACAGGACATGCTACAGCCTCGGGGACCTCATGGGCATGGGCAAACAAGAACCATAAGACCACAAGTGCGCATTTTGGGGCAGTGCATATGCTAGCAACATGTGCAAAGTTCATTTACCATGTGAAGTGTCAGACTACCATAGGCATCATACCATGAGGCAGCATGTTTACCATAAACACACAAACAGATGGCCATATCAAAATTTGGCTAATGCAAAACTTTAAATGTACAGGTTGCTTCACTGTAAATGTAAAAAATCTAGAAAATACAGTACATGCATATGCAAACACACACAGTGCACAATCCCACCTGTTGAGAAAAATCAAGCTGTGTAAATAAAATTGAGTGTGTGTGTGTAGGCTGGATGTCTCACACAGCTGCCACATATTTTCTTTCCAATCTCCAGAGATGGCAGGCAGGAAAGTGTACAAAGCATATGCAGAACAGGAGTCATGAATATTCAAATCTCCTTCATGAATAAGCAGCAGTGCAGCCCACCTACTTGCCGCCCCCCACACTACATGACTTGTGTCTTTTGTTCATTCTTTGAACCTCATCCATGGAGCATGCCAGTCTTTTTACATTCTCTTTCTCCTTCGTACATGAGATTGAGGCAGCGAAGACGACACACACACAAATGCATGCCTTGAAAGCTCCTTTGTGGACATTTAGCTGCTTGAGCTGAAGCTTAGTGAAGCTGATACGGCAAAGCCACAACTTAAAACCTAACACCTTATACCCTAAACCATCACTATTAGGCCCAAGGGTGATTTATGAGCGTTGATTGTCACAGAGAGTTCCGGATTTCCGTCTCGCTCTCTGCTTCGGCTAGAAACCCAACACGGCATCAAGAGCGCAGGCTGACGCACACTCAAACGCACAACGTACTGCACTTACAAAAACACAAAGGGTAGTAAATCTAAAATGAAGGGGATCTGGCACAGCATGTGAGTTACTGAGCTTGCAAGTGTGTGTGTGTGTGTGTGTGTGTGTGTGTGTGTGTTAATGGAGCAAAGACATCATTCAAACTCTCTCTACAGGTGAAACTGAGCTTCTTCAAACATAAGTATAAGTAAAATAAACACAACCACTCACCCAGTTGGGCCAAAGCCTGAGTCCACTACCTATGCTGTGATTTATCGAATGCTAATACAGTTTGCCAAATTATATTTCTCAAACAAGGTTCCTTCACTTTTCACTAATATAAGTCAATAAAGTGTGTTATTATTGACTGAAAGTAAGTAAGGAATAAAAATATGATGAGGCTTTATGTTCTGGTTAATATCACCACAACTCATCATTGATTCTTTTATTTAACAGCATGCCCTGAAGTGTTTTATTTCTCTTATTTGCCAAAGCTAACTATTTTTTATTTATTAAAGAATGTCATAATATTTTTATCTGTTTAAATTTACATATATGTTGTGGAACCTCTGCGAAACAAGTTAGTTCCTGTTATCACTTTC
>CM042540.1:10557073-10734573 GCA_023630585.1 Cranoglanis bouderius
TCTGTGAAACATGGTGGCGGTAGTGTCATGGCTTGGGCTTGCATGGCTGCTGAAAGAGGCTCACTAATCTTTATTGATGATGTAACTCATGATGGCAGCAGAATTCATTCGGAATTTTATAGGAACATTTTGACAAGTCAATCACCAGACCTTAACCCAGTTGAGCAGCATTTCACCTCCTGAAGAGGAGACTGAAGGGAGAACCCCCATGTCTTTGGTGTGAACAAATGAACTAGCCTTGTCATTCCAATCATTTCAGAGGGGACTGTATTTTTCACTAGAGTGAAATACTCGCTTCTATGCACTGTCAAATATATTTAAAATTTTGTAAAATGTTAGAATTACAGCTGGACCAACTTCGACTGTCCCCAACCCCCATGTTCTGCTGACACTGCTGTACGTAAGACAAAAGGCCAGTCGGATGGAGGAGATAAGATGGAGGGATGAGGGTGAGGTGGGGGGTACTGGTGCAGGTGGTGCCTAAGGAATCCTGGGTATTTTCAGAGCACACTGTAGGGGAGTGTATAACATGGTCTTAAATTACACACACACACACACACACACACACACACACACACACACACACACACACACACACACACACTCCCACTTACTCCGCATGACCACATGTGTAGGATTTATTACTCAACTGTGTAAATATTCAGAGGAGAATTAAACATTTAACCTGCTTAATCTCTCTAGTGTCAGTGTAGGTCACTCACTCTGTGTGTGTGTGTGTGTGTGTGTGTGTGTGTGTGTGTGTGTGTGTGTGTGTGTGTGTGTGTGTAAATTTGATGTTTGCAGAATGTAACAAATGCCAGATCCTCTTCTTTTTGTCTATTTAACATATATAAAGCTCTGCTTCATGTCTCCCTCCTCTCACATTCCTGCCATCACTGTCAAACACACACACACACACACACACACACACACACACACACACACACACACACACACACACACACACACACACACACACACACACACACACACACAGAGCACTTTCGAAAGCTTATCAAATGTTCACTATAGTGGCCCTCTAGCAGACAAAGGCGTCCTGTCTGCTTTCTGTCCTCCTGCAGTGTGTCTTTAACTGGAGATGCTCTCATGCTGGAACCCAGTGCACTCCATCCACTCATCCTCTCTTTCACGCCTTTAATCTCCAATGCTAAAGCCTCTCTCCTTTATACCCCCTTTTTCCTCTGCACTCTTTCTCCATCTCTGCTTTAAAAGGGATCATACTGCTATCGTGGACACACAAATATCCCCACTACCTCATTCCTGTTTCATTCGAGGGAAGGCTGCCTATGTAGGCCACATTACTGTGCTCCGGAAATAAAGTATATTAAACGGCTGCTAAGGTTCTTTATTTCACACAGATTTTTAGAAGTATCATTATCAACCAATGTGCAACCATATAACACAGTTCAGTACCACTGAAGGAGGCGTGGCTATGTGCATTTCATTGTCAGTAAAAGAGGTGTGGGCTCTGTGTCTGGCAGTCCTACTTTACTCCTTACACAATACTGATTCACAATATAACAATGTATAACAACATATCGGATTGAAACAGCTCTAGGAGAAATACCAACAAATACCCGAAGTAAGCATGGCACAGACAAACTTCAGGCTGAAAGCAGAAACACATTCAGATGAGACTTTCCAAAATAAAATGGCACTCAAGATGCATGTGATACCGCTGTGAGACATCATGCTCTTTTATCCTCCTTTCTTTCTTTTATCCGTCTGTCACCAAGCAGTTTCTATTTATTGAAACGCAGACATTCAGACGCTTATGTGTTGTATAGATTCTAGAGTGCGTTAATGTGAGCAAGACACTGCTCTGCTGTCTTTAGACAAAAACATGCGTATCAGTTTCCTCTCCTCGGGGCGAGGACGATCTCTGGCATTTACCCTTAAATAACCTATAATATCTTTACCTCTCTCTCTTTATTTCTAGGGGATAATAAAAACAAAGCCATGTGATACTTGACGAGACATGTGTTGATAATCGGCTATGCAGTATACTGTGAAACTCAACACACAATATCGTGCTGTTCCCTTCGCATTCTCTGGATACAGTGCGTCTCATCTGGAAACTAGAATAAGGTCTTCTAAGTTCCCATATTTTGCTTAAATGGTCTCTTTGTGGGAACATCTCCATTTTTTTAATGTGTCCACACTTTGATCTATATCAGAACATCCTGTTTACACACCTGTTGTGTGACTATATATAACTTTCAGATGGGAGCACATAATCCGAAGGCAATATAAAGACAGTCGTCATCTCTGTTTCTTAATGTTGAACCATTTCAAAAAGGCCAATGCATATCCTTTCCAGAGATGTAAACCCTATAATTCTGTTCATTAGTTCTCTGGAAGTGATAAAGACACACCAGAAGAAATGATTGCTTCATGGATGGTTGTGCGAAAAGTCTTTGAACTTATCCTGGTGCAAAAAAAGCCTACCTCACACACCCAGTTTAAGTGAGACATCGAGTAGCTTCCTGTGCGTGACAGCTGTTCTACTAGGCTTTAGCATCTGATTAACGATTAGCTCAAGCTCAGGGGAAGCGAGTGCATGAGTGTGATGGATGAGGAACATGCGGCCAGCGAGTCCCATCGCTCTGATTGATGAGTCTCTCAGACCTCGCGTTAACCTTGACCTCCATCTACAGGCTCCACCACTAACTAAATCATCAAGGCTAGTTAAGCATCAACGCTTCGTGCATCGACCCAAACTACTGAGAGGATGCCAAAGTCTTCTAATGGCCGGTTATATACTAAAATGCCACACACACATATACACACAGAGGCTAAGTGATAAGTGAGCAGCATCTGCAAGCTCTCAAACTCAAGGAAGGTTCATTTCCTAAGTTTAAAAAAATATACTAAATTGAGCTCAGTTTCCCGGTCTCTTAGTAGGGACATTTTGATGGCCCAAATTTTTTATTTCTTTGTAGGGACATGTTGATAGTCCCTCTTTTCATGGTTTCTTTAATAGTCTTCATTTTTCATGGTCTCTTTGTAGGGACATTTTGATTTGATTGTCTCTGTTTTCATGGTCTTTTTTAGGGATATATATATATATATATATATATTTTTTTTTTATAGTTTCTGTTTTTATGGTCTCTTTGAGTCTTTGTAGGAACATTTTGATGGTCCCCAGTTTCATGATGTCTTTGTCAGGACATTTTAAAGGTCCCTGTTTTGCTAATTTTTCATTTTGCAAATAATTTTTCACATTTTGCAAAATGTTTATATCACTATTTATTGGGACTTCTTTGCAACATTCATTTCTACGGCGTTATTCTGTTCACCCGAGGCTGACTTCTATTAACAATGACTTCTACCAAAAACACCAACCTTTTCCTGAAGTGAGCTCAAATAGGTGTGACGGCTTTATTCATTAACTTAAAGCTGTATGCACTGATATTGTTGGTGTTGTTTTGGCATTGTTGCACCAAGTAGCTCTTTACATAACCTATTGAAACATTGTTTCAAGACTTCCTGAAATTAAACATACTTCATGTTCCTTTCAACACGTAGGCCCATTTCCCGGCCATAAAGATACAATGAGCAGAATCTACTACACCCTAGAAAGGGCATCATATCAGATAAAAGTTTTCATATGTGCTGCCAGATACATGCTTAGAACTAAGAAGCGTGTCTGTAGTTTGCTTCCTTTGTGGGGATGAAATGTGCCCATGGACCTATTTCAATAGATTCTGTGTAGATTACGATGGGCCCCATTTAACTGGTCTTTTTGTAACAACATGCTAATGTTTTCCACTGTGATTGTCACTCTCTGGGGATAATTTTGTTGGTCCCCATTTTCAATGTTATTTTAAGGCCACATTTTGATGGCGTCCTTTTTGAGGGTGACTTTTGGGGACATTTTGATGGTCCCTGTTTTTAGGGTATTTTTGCAGAGACATATTGTTTGTCCCAGTTTTCAGTATAACTTTAAGGGGACATTATGATGGTCCCTGTTTAAGGTTGACTTTGGCAATCTTTGTGGAGACATTTTGATGGTCCCCATGTTCAGAGGGATTTTGTAGGTACATTTTGATGTTTTTTTTTTTTTTTTAATTTTTATTTAGTAAATATTCATAGACCCTGTTTTGGTGGCCATTTTGTGTGAATCAGCCTACAACGCATGTCTTTGGACTGGGGGAGGAAACCAAAGTACCCGTAGGGAACCCCCGAAGCACAGGGAGAACATGCAAACACCCCCAACCCTGGAGGTGCGAGGCACCAGTGCTAACTACTAAGCCACTGTGCCTCCCCATGTTATTTAATATAAAACTTCATTATACAACAAGTTAAGAAGTATATCAATGTGTGTGTGTGTGTGTGTGTGTGTGTGTGTGTGTGTACCTGCCAGAAGAGAAAAACTCGGCTCTCGGAGTATGAAATTTAGACTGTTTAATTTATTCTGTGTGAACAATTTGGTGGTCTTTCTGTAAATGCATGTTAAAGTTCCCTATTTTAATGGTCAGGACATTTTGATGTGTGTGTGTGTGTGTGTGTGTGTGTGTGTGTGTGTGTGTGTGTGTGTGTGTGTGTGTGAGAGAGAGAGAGAGAGAGAGAGAGAGAGAGAGAGAGAGAGAGAGAGTGTGTGTGTGTGTGTGTGTGTGTGTTTGCGTGCATATGTGTGTGTGTGTGTGTGTGTGTGTGTGTGTGTGTGTGTGTGTGTGTAAGGTTGGGTGTGTATCTGGCAGGATATGCTTACACTGTTAAAATAGAAAAATCCAGGCTACTGTTCTTTTGTAACAGGAAGCATGTGACAAAATGGGATATCTTAATAAGGTTCTCATTTTTACACACACATACACATACAGTGCCCTCCACTAATATTGGCACCCTTGGTAAATATGAGCAAAGAAGGCTGTGAAAAATTGTCTTTATCATTTTTGATCTTTTGTTAAAAAAATTCACAAAAATACTCTGCTCTTATGGATCTCAAACAATTGCAAACACAACACAGGTTTATCCAAAAAAATTTCTTTCTTAAATATATTTGTGCAACAATTATTGGCACCCCATGAATTCATATGAGAAGAATATATTTGAAGTATATTCCCATTGATGTTTTACATTTTTTTTCAGTACACCAAATTCCCTTAGTCATTCATAACAATGGGTAAGACCAAGGAATATAGCTGTGATGTGTGGCAAAAGGTTGTTGAGCTTCACAAAATGGGAAGTGGCTATAAGAAAAATAGCACAAGCATTAAAAATGCCCATTTTCACCATTAGGGCAATAATTAAGAAGTTCCAGTCAACTGGAAATGTTATGAATCAACCTGGAATTTGACGCGTGTCTATATTGTCTCAACACACTGTGAAGAGGATGGTTCGAGTGGCCAAAAAATCTCCAAGGATCACAACTGGAGAATTGCAGAAGTTGGTTGCGTCTTGGGGTCAGAAAGTCTCCAAAACTAATATCCGAAGTCACCTACATCACCACAAGTTATTTGGAAGGGTTTCAAGAAAAAAGCCTCTACTCTCATCCAAAAACAAACTCAAGCATCTTCAGTTTGCCAGACACTACTGGAACTTCAAATGGGATCGGGTTCTATGGTCAGATGAAACCAAAATAGAGCTTTTTGGCAATAAACACCAGAGGTGGTTTTGGCACACACAGAGAGGTAGCCACATGGAAAAGTACCTCATGGTACAAATGGTGGTGGCTCTTTAATGTTTTGGGGCTGTTTTTCTGCCAGAGGACCTGGACATTTTGTTAGGATACATGGCATCATGGTCTCTATCGAATATCAACAGATATTAAATGAAAACCTGACTGCCTCTGCCAGAAAGCTTAAAATGGGCCGTGGTTGGATCTTCCAGCAGGACAATGATCCAAAACATACATCAAAATCAACACAAAAATGGTTTACTGACCACAAAATCAAGGTCCTGCCATGGCCATCCCAGTCCTCTGACTTGAAACACATAGAAAACCTGTGGGGTGAACTGAAGAGCAGAGTCCACCAGCGTGGACCTCGAAATTTGAAGGATCTGGCGAGATTCTGTATGGAGGAATGGTTTCAGATCCCTTGCCATGTATTCTCCAACCTCATCAGGCATTATAGGAGAAGACTCAGAGCTGTTATCTTGGCAAAGGGAGGTAGCACAAAGTATTGACTGAAAGGGCGCCAATAATTGTTGCACACCTATATTTAAACCTGTGTTGTGTTTGCAATTGTTTGATATCCATGACAGCAGAGTATTTTGGAGATTTTTTTAAAACAAAAGATCAAAAGGTTAAACAATAAAGACAATTTTTCACAGCCTTCTTTGCTCATATTTACCAGGGGTGCCAATATTAGTGGAGGGCACTATACATACTCCCAAGGACATAAGTCTATAGCTGATAAAATGGAGCTTCATATTTAGGTAATCTATATGTTAACGTTAACTTGGTGATTGTGACTTCCGCCAATCAGTTTTATGGCCTCAGAAGACAAGGCAATAAATAATAATTTAGTATCACTCATTCTGTATCATGGACACTTCAAAATATAATTTTATATCATATAATACAAAATATTATATAGTATTATGACTCCCTAGTTAGGCAGAATTTCTGGGCAAAGGTACTGTCTTCTAAGCGTCTTTATTTTTATTATTATTATTATTTGTTTTATTTATTTATTTATTTATTTATTTATTTATTCATTCATTCTAAACAAATTATTGAATAAAAGCTTGAAAAACATGACACTGATCACTGGCTTTAAAACAATATAAAAGGTGAACTTAAATATTTGCATATGACTAACATAAACCTAAGATGGGCCTCTTGAAGTCATTGTGGTAAAATTTACATTAGGGTATATTTAGCTAAAGTGATTTTCTGCACTAGTTAACACTAGCAAACCATAAACTTCAACATTAATACATCTATAACACCATTTAACAACTTAAATAACACATACACAAATTTATGCTTGTTTAAACTAAATATGAAACACTTGCATTAACTAAAGTTAATTCCATTGTTGAGTCCTAAATAATTCCATAATAACCAATAATAACCTTATTATTTTATGTCCTTAGTGGTTCATTGGTAGAGTTGGTCATTTTCAGTAATATAGATCTTAATATTAGTTGTGTGTGTGTGTGTGTGTGTGTGTGTGTGTGTGTGTGTGTGTGTGTGTGTGTGTGTGTTCTACCTGCCAGAAGAGAAAAGCATTAGATCATAGAAGGAGGCTATCATAGTATGAAATGGTTATATTTAGACTGTTTGTTTAGGTAATCTACAGGAAATGTGCGAACGACAGACTGCCTGTGCCTGGAACACCTTCTAATGTGTAGTAGTGTGGTGTGTGTGTGTGTGTGTGTGTGTGTGTGTGTGTGTGTGTGTGTGTGTGTGTGTGTGTGTGTGTGTGTGTGTGTGTGAAAGTGAGAGAGAGAGAGAGAGAGAGAGAGAGAGAGAGAGAGAGAGAGAGAGAGAGAGAGACTGTGGGAACTAAAGGTGGTAGTGGTGGATGTTGGTAAAAGCTGGTAAAAAACTACTCGATCCAAACACAAACATTGTTCATTTAAAAAACACAGCCACGTGCACACACACACACACACACACACACACACACACACACACACACACACATGTATATATATATATATATATATATTATATACGAACACAAATATTACGCCATTTGTGTAAACGTCTGTCCTTTGAACCTTTAACCCTAAAACCTATAATTATTTATATAATACACTACACTTGACAAGTTTCAATAAGTTACACAATACATTACAATATTCAACAATATTCTTATCATAGACACTTTAACTTCTTGTCACTGCATTACGTCTGAAGGTGAATATTTCACGTTTGTGCAGTGTTGTGTGCCTCTGAGATAAAGTCGATCCCATTCAGCATAAGCACAGCTGTCATCTGCAGCTCCTTATTTCAGACACGTGAAAATTGCAGCTGCATTGCGTGTGCTCAGAGAAGTCAATCCCATAATCCTCTTCATCATGTGAGAGTTCCATGAAAGGTTAAAAACAAACAAACATGGAATTCTGACTGAGGAATTTATTAAGAAATATAAGGGCTATGCGGACGGGGCTAGTTTTATATGTTGAGGTGGGGTAATGTAATAATTACCAGAGCTTCTCTGTGATTTTAATCCCGTGCGAACTGGTCATGTCAGTTATTTTTCCGGACTTTTTCCAGACTGCGCGTTCCCGGGCCGGTGAAGATTATAGCATCTTTTACCTTCTCTGAAATGGCCTGTAAAAAATAACCCCAGGTTAAACTAATCCCGTGCGAATGCACTCTCTGTATTTTTTTAGGTAGTCGATTCGTTCTTGGCATTTAGTCCAGTCGCCAGACGCCACTTTGACAGAGGGACATTTATCGTAAACTTCCGGAAAAATCTCCTCCCAAACGCAATGATTATGTACCACTTGTTCAAACAGCATTTGATAACGTCATTCTCCCCAAACTGAAACTAAAGTTTCAGCTCTCGTCCAGTTGCGGCTTTTCGTTTGCTTCGTCAGTGCTATGGTGTATTATCAAACGCTGAGGTGCAGTACCATGTTAGGTATGATGCATGGGGCTGCTGTGATGGGTCGTCAGCATGTAAACAACAAAGACACGCCCATCTTGACAATTTCTTCAGAAACTAACTGACGATAAATATCGCAGACATCCGTAGTAACAATTACTTTACAGCCATATGTCCTGAAAACTAATCCCGTCCAAATAGGGCTATAGTCAACAAACAAAATTGTGATATTATTATGATAATAGAAACCTTGATTTAATAAAATGGTGTCGGGGCATGCCTACAATATGTCATATGTCACATCATCATTCTCTTCATTGGAATGAGAACACACACACGCACACGCACACACACGCACCAGTCATCAATATTACACATTACTATATACAGTATTACTGTGTGTGTTGGGGTGGGAACATGACTGGACCAAATTATTATCCTGGTAATATTACAATATGTACAGTAATTATATTACAATATGCATTTCCTTGGACTATTGTAAGTATCATCAGTACTTTTACATCAACCTCCAGTGCTGAAAAAATTTCTCTGAGAGAAAATTCTCTCTCTTCCTTTTTAAACAGTTTTCCTTTGTAATAATTTTGTTTTAGTGTGTATTTACAGTGGCACATCTATTCACACACGTGATATATTTTCGCCATACCCATAGTGTGTGTGTGTGTGTTGTTGTGTGGTTGTGTGCAATAAAAATATCAATGACATACTTGTGTGTTCCAGAGGATGGGCGTTAAAAAGAGAGCATTCGGGGCATGTCTGTGTGTGTTCGCATGTATCTATATGTGTGTGCAATGTGATCTGTGGGTTGATGGAATCAAATTTAGAAGGTGGCAGCACATAGCAACTACACACACACACACACACACACACACACACACACACACACACACACACACACACACACACCTCATATCTATATGACATGAACTATATTTGCTTTGCATCAGACCACTGCTATACTCTGGTATGACCAGTCTATTTGTCTTTCACATATAAGCATGTTTTATAGAATATTGCTTATATGGGAAATAATGATATTCAACATCCATAAAATTATTATCATGTAATAACACGGGGTTCTCTCGACATTATGTGCAAGCAATAAGATGAAAATATTTCCAGCCATTTCCATCAAATTGACTTTTTTTTTTTTTTTTTTTTTTAAATCATAACTACTGCATTAACAGTTTCACATCTATTGCAAATGATGTGCACTTTTGTATGACTTCCTGGATTTTTTTTTTTATATATCGACTGATGCCAGTGACAAAAATACATGAAAGAAAATACAGGATCTACAAGCCACTGTGTAACACTGTCCAGTTTCTTATCATTATTTCGTCTCAGATAATCTACACAGCAAGCGAGGTCTTAATACCTCACGTGGGTCTGATCACCAAAAAAAGCCTTTTAATGAGCTGCTGTTTCCCATCAAACACAGACGTCATGTTGTTCTCTAGGACTAAAAACAGTTCATGTCTCATTCTCAGTCCAGCTGTGCTGCTTTTCCTGCTGGTTTGTCTTGTTGGTTTGATGTAGGAGTGGCGTGCGGTGACAATCCTGTGACATGCCACTAAATATGCAGTATTTTTTTACTGTCAAAAATGTTTCATCTATAGTTTTTGTGCCACCAATTTGTTCACTGAAGTCAAGTAGAAAAACAAAGCGGTGATGTTTGTACAATCCTAAAATTCTGCTGTTTCCATCATCTGAATAAGAAAATATTAAAAACTATGTACTAAAACATTTTTTTTTTGTGTAAATTCCCTTGAGTTAAAGCCTGCCAATAACCATTTCAAATAATCACCACAAACCCTCATAAGCAGCAAGGCGATTATCATGATATGAAAGGTTTAAGACCAGCACATGTCTAGTCAAATACCAAATCCAGCTGTGTTTTGTCAGTGTGTAAGACACAGAGAACAGACATGTTGGGAATTGCACTCTATTGTAGCTCACTGATCCCTTACTGCATTGCGGACGAAATAAAAGACCACCTACGTCCTCAGTTTAAAAACTTAAGATAGGCATCTAAGAGATAGAGAATCATTAGAGCCTATTGTTCGGAAACAGAGAAAGAGAAAGCGGTGTAGTGCACATGTTAATGCTGTCTGTCAGATCAAAGGCAGCGCGGGAGTTCGTGAAAAGTGGAGAAAAACTTTAGAAACTCTCCCCCGTCTTCTCTCATGTGTTCTTTCACTCTGACTAGACCACTGTTGTGACAAACGTATTACGTATTTTCCAGACTATAAGACGCTTTCTCCTTTCATCTCCCTGTTTCTGGTGTCTTGAGTTAAACAGTGAACTGACATATATCTTAATTTAAATAAAAGGTCTTTATGCTAAGCATGCTATTCCAGTATTTTCGGTACTTTGCCCATTTGCTTGTGCATGCTTTTCAGTGCTTTAGTGACTCCTCAATCCTACAGACTTCGGTTATCAACAACATATGTATTCTTTAATGTTGCTCAGAGGAATCAAGGAACGAGGAGACAACTCTGTAGCCAAATGTGATCTTCAGTATAAATTCATCACCTTCACAAAAAAAAAAGTGGGCGTTTGAGAAAATTTCCAAGTAGCCATAATTTTAGGATTGCACTCCAGTGAGGTTCTCCAAGATATCCTGTCGAGTTAGCTTATGTTAGCCATCGAGCTGGTGTTGACAGTGAATGAGCACGTATGGAAAACCTAGGGTGGAATCTTTTATACACTAAAACTAAAGTCACCAATAAATTATTTCACTTTAAAGATGCAGTTTGTGACTTTTAGTGTTTTTTTTTTAAAGATCCATAATATTTGAAAGATACCATAGAATTTACAATATTGCTATGAAATAGATCTAACATCCATCCATCCATCTATTTTCCACGCCACTTATCCTATGCAGGGGAGCCTGGAGCCTATCCCAGGGAATACAGGGCGCAAGGTGGGGGAACCCTGAAGATGCTTTTTTGATTTTTTTTTTTATCCTGACAGGAGCTCCACCACCAAAAGGAACAACATTGCTCACGTATGCTCTTTTCCCCTAAAAAAACAACTCATGAGGCATAGATATACTGTATTTTCAGCAGACGAGTAGTCATGGGTTGCGGATGAGAGGAAAATGAAGACTACTGAGCAAGGAGCATTAAGGAGCATTAAGTAGCATTAAGCATAAAGCATCTTTACATAATGGTTATATAATAGATGTTTTTACATACAGATGTTGTCCAGACCTGACAGAATTCAGAAAACAATACAACACTAAACTATGCGGGAACTAGACTATACCAGTTGTGGTCAGTACAGTGCTTTATTAGATGCAGTACAAACCTTATGTAAGGTAAAATCTGTAGTGCATCAGTGCCACTTATACAACAAAATGACGTATATATTGATTTTTGTCCCCAAGCAGACGAGTG
This sequence comes from Cranoglanis bouderius, assembly GCA_023630585.1. Classification (NCBI taxonomy): domain Eukaryota; kingdom Metazoa; phylum Chordata; class Actinopteri; order Siluriformes; family Cranoglanididae; genus Cranoglanis; species Cranoglanis bouderius. The sequence continues at coordinate 10,569,021 of CM042540.1, forward strand.
TTATTTCTCTTACAGCTTCACTCCACCTGTCTCTTTTTGTCTCGTCCTTTTATTTCCTCTCTCCCCATTTCTGTTTTATTTATCTCTCCCCCCTCTGTCTGTCTATGACGTTCCCACTCTCTTTTTCCTCTCTGTATGAAATAAAGATGGAGAGAGGCAAAGAAAGACCAAAGCAGGAGAGAGAGAAAGAGGCTATTAATTCAGGAGCTTTTGACATGCTAATCCACTCAGTCTCCCGCTTTTCAGCCGTCCATCGTCTCCCACTTCACACACACACGCGCACACACACACGCACACACACACACACATACGCACACACAGACACACAGAAAAAGAGTGAGATGGATGAGGAGGGGGCAGCAGGGCCGTATGCTTTCTGTATGTCGAGCTTTCAAATGCGTCTGCTGTTATAACTCTCCACAGACTGTTAATGAGTGCTGACAGTGAAGAAATGATTTCTCCGTGCAGAAACGTTAGCCGAGTGTTAGCTCGACGTCACGTCACCGTTTAGGCTGAGATCCACCAGTAATGACAGCTGCCGATGAGAGAGGAAGAAAAGCAGCGTGCTTTTGAGCTCTAGTACTCTCAGAGTACTCTGAGAGTACTCTTGGGTAATGGTGTCTCAATAACACACACACACACACACGCACACACACACACACGCACACACACACGCTTCAAAATCTGAGTAGAAATGACACAAGTCAATCTTGTAGCCTATATCTGTACAAAATTTTGTGTTTTATACTCACTTCACATTACATTTACATTTCTTCATTTAGCAGGTGCTTTTATCCAAAGCAACTTACAAATGAGGAAATATAAGCAAAGTGATATATCAAGCGGAGAACAACACAAGTAGTGCTATCATACAAGATTTTTAATTGAGTTGTAGAGAAGCAAAGTGCGCAGAGTAGAGGTGTAAGTGCAAGTGCAATTTTAAGTTTAATTGTAAGTGTAAGTGCATTTTTTAAGGGTTAGTTAAGTGTTCAAGGAAGAGGTGGGTCTTTAGCTGTTTTTTGAAGATAGTGACAGATTCTGCTCTCCGGATTGAGTTTGGAACTTTATTCCACCACTGAGGGGCAGTCAGTTTGAAGGTTCTTTTAACATAATAACTGAAACTTTAAGACCTGTGATACACACTAATTGAGCAAACATTGGAGCTTGTTATATTGAGGATATAACGGAGGACACCTTGACTTTTTTATTCATTCTATTTATTTAAGGTTGTTTTTTTTTTTTTTTTTTTTAATTTTTTATTTCCGATCTTTTGATTTCATTAAATAAAAATTATGAAATAAAAATTTAACTATTATATTGCAAAAAGGCGAAGCAAAAAATAAACACAATCATTTAAACAAACAAACAAACAAACAATGTCTTTATTATCATTATTATTATTATTATCATTATTATTATTATTATTATTATTACTGTTAAATATTGCAGTCAACTTTTAAAACACCATTAGTCTCACAGTCAAAATACAAAAACAAAAACAAGTGTTCTACAAACAACAACAACAACAACAAAAAAAAAACGTCAATTTTGTGATGTTTATTTTGTGAATTGTAAACTTTTGGCTTTATTAACTGCCAGTCCTCAGAAGTCTGTAAATAATTGCACATGGAAGGAAAAGCTTTTTGTAAAATTAAATGAGTGCTGTTTGTTACAAGGCATCTTTGCAATTCCCAGTTACACCTGTGTCCTGCCAAACAAAACATTTTGCTTAGACATATTCCATACTTAGATTGCTGTAGAGTATTTATTGTTTATTGTTTGTTTGTTTGTTTGTTTTTTCAACCAAAAATGCTAAAACATAGGTTATTTTGAGTGCCATTTGATGATATTATCCAGGCTTGCTTTCATTTAAGAAGAATTTGTTCTGGCGAGTGCTTACACATTAAATGAAATATATTTTGTGAAAAACAAACAAACAAAAAAAAAAACATGCAGAGGGCTTAAACAGCATAAAGCAGGTGGGTCGGTAAAGAATATTTCTAACCGTGTTCGCTTCATTTCTAAGAACAATGTCTGACCGACCAGACTGTATTTAACTGGAGGAGCAGGAAGCCTTATCATTTCTTGCCCCAGGCTGGTTCTGATTGGTTGCTGGTACCCAGAGAAATTGAGAGAGACTGTCTCTGCGCTCAGAGAACTGAACACTAGCAATGCAGGTGCAATGAAACTACGGTATCAAGAATATTTTCAGAGCTAACATTACTAAACAACAGCAAAAAAAGTATAAATACATACATTATTCACAGTACATTTATAGTCCTATTTCATGAAAAGTCGAAAACAAACACGAGCATGTATGCGTGAGCGTGTGTGTGTGTGTGTGTGTGTGTGTGTGTTTCTGAATCATTCAGGCAAGAAACACCAGGCCCAGGCTTTCATGCTGAACAAAAAAATCTTTTGACTGATGGTAATAATGCATCCAGGAAAACCCTCCTGTCAAAAATAAAAGGTCCCTTAAGCCTGGATGCGGGCTTGTGGGTGGTGCACAAGTTAACAATTACACAGACACAGACTTCAGGTGCTAGCTTTTACCAACTACACACACACACACACACACACACACACACATGAATTCACACTTTCACATGAATTGCACCCCCCTCTTCCGAGATAAAGGAAAAAAGTAGCCGAACAGGTGAAACGTATCATATAATGTACTTTTGTGGCAAAAACATTTCATGATATTCTTTTGCAAAGTATTAAATGTATCGCAATATTTCGTGTGGTGAACCTTTTGCTATAAGTCAACAAATCAAATTCCTTGTCTAGTACAAACATAAACTTCTACTGTATTTAAACGTTTGCACCAAATAATAGTTTCAAGGTAGTGCTGCAGATTCCACGCAGCTGAACTCTACACGCAGTGCAAGTTTTAAATGAATTACTCATGTGGAGTACGGTTCTGGTTCGATATTACACACTGGTACGACTGGTACAACTGGCTACATTAGAGACAATATGGAAATAATTGGAAATCATTTTGAAAATATTTTTGTTCAATCGTTACTAAAAATAAACTATTTAAGGAACAGCTACTTGCTCCTAACTAACAATGAAGTTAGCAAGTGTTTTATGAAGTACGCTTTACTTATTTATGTTTGTTCTTTACATCACACTCTATCAGTCCGTACAGGTTTTTGCTGAGTTTTTTAATGTTTGCGGCCAAAAATGCTTGATTTTGCTGCGGCTTTTTTTCAAAATTTGAGATGCAACTTTCATTTGTTTTTCTTTTTTTTTTTTTTTTTCCCAGAAAACTACTTGCATTGGAGAACTTGCAATTGCATGAAGTTGTTTTGTGTGGTCTTTCACAGTGATGTTTGTTGGTAAATGAGACCTTTTAGCTGTACTCATTTTCAACGCACGTGAATCGGCTTTGGCTGAATGCGCGTTGTGATGACGTCACATGACACGTCTTGGCCCGAAACTGCAGAACATTTGCGCTAATTTTGAAAAATTCCACGCTCCTCAGAATATTGTGGAGTTTGCTTGATTTTGTGTTCATTTCTGCTATCACAAATCCCAAAATCCTGGAGGGACTGACTCTATACGCTTACCATTTTATGTCAAGTTTTAAAAGTTTGTAGCTTCAACCTGTAGAAAATTATTTCCGCCCCCTAAATCGTGAAGTGAATTAATGTTACGTTAAGGAGATCATGTTGTGATGCTTTAATAGCGTAACCATTCACTCATTCATCTTCAGTAAATGCTTTTTCCTGGTCAGAGTCACAGTGAATCCAGAGCTTATCCTAAGAACACTGGGTGCGAGGTGGAAATACAAAATGGATGGGACACCAGTCATTCACACTTAGGGGCAAGGTGGAGTGGCCAGTTCACCTACTGGCATGGCGTGGGAGGAAAAAGGAGAACCCGAAGGAAACCCATTCAGACACAGCGAGAACATGCAGAACTCTACACTGACAGTAACCCAAGCTCAGAATTGAACCAGGGACCCTGGAGCTGTGAGGTAGCAAAGCTACCTGCTGCATCATCGTGGCACCCTAATAGTATAACCAATATTTCGAACATGTGGCAAGTATGCTGTAAAGACATAAATTGTGATTTGTAATAACAATAAGAAAAAACAGAACAATTACAAGTGACATTAAGATCCAGAGTTATAATATGAGTACTGTACTCTACTGAAAGTAGCGTCATAATCACGGCTTCAGATTGGCAAGTCGAACTATGGATTTTCCATTAATACAATTACAATTTCAGACAGGAAAATAACTTCACAGTACCATGTACCAAATTAACTGTTGGACCTTCAAGATTAAGGAAGAAAGTAACAAAGTTGTAAAGAATTAAAAAAAGTTGAAAAAGTCCAAAACTATGGAACATAAAACTGAAATATTCTGGTCCTCTCTCTCTCTCTCTCTCTCTCTCTCTCTCTCTCTCTCTTTCTTTATCTTTCCCATGAGAGTGTCTCTATGGTGTCATGTCAAACCCCAGCTGTCAAGAGTTTTGATGTCTTAATAAATTTCTCCTCTTGAGCTGTCAGCTAAAAAGCCGGAGATGGATGGAGGGGCTGGTGACCTTCAACCTTACGCTCTGCCCCTTTCACACCCCAAACCTCCTCCATCTCCCAACAAACATCATCACCACCCCAAACCTGAGCCTCAGAGGTCTCTGGCTCAGAGCCGAGTGACCCGCCATCACCTCAGCCAGGGAAGGATTAATGGACTTGCATGGGCCGAATCCAAGTTTAAGTTTGGCACTGCGGGTTTAAACCACAAACCCCATTTGCTAAATTACAACTATCCTGAGATCACTGAAATTACCATATTGGTCATTCTGATGGACATACACTCTTCAAACACACACACACACACACACACACACACACACATACCAACATGCACAAACACACCAAAGGAACATCAAACAGGTCAGGACAACTACACTTGAGAGCTGAGAGGGAATGTAACCTTCAGCCTTTGACCCCTAAGATCAAATGTCAAGGGTGGCTACCATAACCCTAATAACAGTCATGGAAGCCTTGGAGCCTGGAGAAAGTGTGTGTAAATGTGCGTGCGTGTGTATGTGTGTGTGTGTGTGTTTCACTATGAGTCTAGTTATCTACTTTTTGAGGGTTAATAATGGAAGCCATCTCTTTTGATGGCAAAAAAATAAAAGCACATTATACAGTACAAATACCTACATAATAAGTTTCAACACGTTATTGAATCTTTTTCATGATCTTAAAGACATTTTGATATTTTTAGAATTTTTCTTCTAAGGCAAATATAATTGTGAAGTTGAAGTCTATGAAGGAATTTGTCAAAATCTGTCAAAATCTTTGTCAAAAAAAAAAAAAAAAAGATATATATTTTTAAAATCCCAGCTGAACAAGTAGTTTTCTTTTAGAACTTAGTAAAACAGCCACATACATTCATTCATGTCCGGAAAAGTGTTAGAAACGCAGCCCAGGTTCATAGTTTTAATGTCTTCACTCCTAAACCAGAGATTTTTTAAAATTATATTAGTTGTGTCCAAACTAGTATGCATGTGTTGAAGTAGGAAAAATATATAATATATATTATAATTCTTTAGACATTTAAAATGAACAATGTATCATGATAACTTCATAAAATTTATTAAAGAACATATTCTGTAATTATGATTGAACATTATCACGATATTACATTAAAAATAATAAAGGTTTAAGGTTTATATAAGGACATTATAATTTAATATAAGAGGTCAGGTAAGTTTATAGTAGTTCATTTGTGTTATATTATATTATATTATATTATATTAATGGCTAGGTGTGCATTATATGATTTTAATGCACTCTGTAGAGGTTCTGTGCCTCCACGTTGTGCATTAAAATTGTGTAATACACACCGAGAGATTGTGCGTGTGTCTACTAATAATGAAGCTTAACTACTGTACGCAATTGTAACTGTATGTTACTATGGTTACAGATGTTTATAGGCAGCGCATTAATTTAGAACGTGAATAAACTGACTGCAACTACCTGTGCATTATACACTTCGAACACACCCCTTCCAGCCAATCAGAACTAAGTATTCAGACAGTCCATGGTATAATACTATATCATACCACAGCACGGTTGAATTCTTGAATCTGATCAGTCAGCGAGTGTTGATTATTTTTCTACAACAGTAGCTCTGACAATAGCTCCTGTTACAAGTGTGCTGATTCTTATATGCTATCGTTTTTTTATAGTAAGAATTTGTACACAGGGACTTGTATGGTGAACGCTCCACATAAATGGAGTAAAAAAGATGTGGAACTGTTGACATTTTGAAGTTTTAATTTTTGGTTTAAATTTCTTCAGCGCCAGCACTTCCTGTTCCTTTAAGTTGTGATTTCCCTGTAACAAGACAAGCTGCATTTTTTTGTCTTACAAACAAAAGTGATAACAGGAACTAACTTGTTTAGTTGATTTTCCACAACATTAAATGTAACTATAAATGGATGACATCATTCGTTTAATAAATAAATAATTGCTAGTGCTTTGGTATAAAAGTAATAAAACACTGTGAGACATGCTGTTGTAGGAAAATAAACTTTGGCATCACATCACCCCATCATTGATTTATTTATTACAACAGCATGCCAGGTCAGTTTTAACTCCTTACTTTACTGAATTACATTATATTATTATTATTATTACTATTATTATTATTATTATTATTATTATTATTATTATTATTTATATTATATTATATTGTATTATATTAAAGCCGAAATTTTTTGTCAATGCCTTGATTTCTAACACATGGCTGTGTCAGGATTGGTCAGACTGACAGCAAAGTCTTTACAGCAGAACTAAAAACATAAAGACCGCTCAAGCTCATCGTTACTTGTCTCTTGTATCATAGCTCACTGCTTTCTACATTCTCTCTCTTTCCACGTTTCAGTGCGTCTCTGTTCAGTGCTTCATGTCATCACAACTCGCTGTGCGCTCTCTCAGTGAGCTGACTGCCGATGATGCTACAGATAACTAATCAACACAAAGGAGATGAAAACACGAACAACTACTAAAACAAGCTTTACTCGTTCTTATTTCCACTTCAGCACGCACTAACACGCACAGCTCCACTGCTGCATCCAGCTCGGAGTGTGTGACTGTGTGATATATTGCAGGACACAGCATGCTCACAGCACACTCAGAGTGCTCGGTTAATAAGCAACCACAAATACTTCAGATCAATACAAACTGAACCTGACAGCTAAATGAAATAAAATAACTGCAGCTTTTAATGATGCATTTAGTGAAGGCTGATACTGCAATAACCACGACGAGAGATTCGTCAGCAATCTGTGCTGCCTCTGTGATATGAGCTGGACAGATGGGTGCATTAAGGCAATAAAAAAGGATGGATGGATAGATAGATCAAGAGGTGGATGTTTGCAAGAATAAACGGATGGAAACGATGGAGAGTTAAAAATGAGAGTCCACTGAATATATATAGACACAAAAAAGGATGAATGTCTGAAGTCAGAAGCAGAATCTAGAGAAAAAAAGAAGATCAATATCTAGAGACAGGGGAGAGTGCTGAATATTTACAGTAGAGACAGAAAAAGGATGAACATGTCTAACGGAAAGAGAGGGACGATATTTAGAGACAGTGGAAGGATGAATGGCAAGAGAAAAAATAGGAATCGATATCTAGAGACAGAAAAGAGATTACTATTTAACTATTTAGAGAAATAAAGATGGCTGAATTATCTAGACACATTAGAGAAATAGATATTCTGGAATTCGAATAACAGGAATCATTATTTTGATGTCTAGAACATTCACATATTATGAATGTGTTATTTTCTCAAGAAAATATGAGAGATCAACATTCACAGAGAAAAAAGGGATAAATGGAGAAAATGGAATGAATATCTAGAAAGGGGAAAGACCAATATCAGGACAGGATGAACATCTAGAAGAAAAAAGGGAAGGACACAGGAAAGAAATATCTGGAAAGAGGACAAAGGTGGAAATCTAGAGATAAGACAAATACCTAGAGAAAAGAATGGGATGAATATGTGGAGACAGAAAAAAGGCTGGAAATCTTGGGACAGAAGATGGATAAACATCTAGAAATAGGAAGAGGGATGAATATCTAGAGACAGTACTGTGTTGAGTATCTAGAAACAGAGCGAGATTTAATATCGGATCGTCTTACCCTGACACTGTGCACTGCGCTCCTCATAACCAGGCTGACACAAACATGTCCCGATGGGCACCAGCCATTCCCCGTCGGCACCGCAGTACATTTTGGGTTCTTGGCGCTCCTCTGAGTGCTCCACACACGCACCACGCACCTCCACCAGCGCCGACGCATCTGCACCTGCTACTGTATCAGGGAAGCTCGCCAGGTTCCTAATGACCAGCGGACATCTCTTATAGAACACTCGCACGGAGACAAGTGCCACGCATGCTCCCACGTCCTGGAAGGCCAGGTAGAAGCCCCTGTGGCTGAGTGCACCCACAGTGCGCACCTCTGTGTTAAGCTTCATGACACGGTCCCCCACGTCCACCTGTGTGAAGCTCTCGTCTGCCGCTACTGTGTCGATCTTAGCAAAGCGGCGCTCGGGTACACCGTGCTCTCCATCCGAGTCCGACTCTAGGTAGTAGAGGTTGAAGGTTTCCTTGCAAGCACCCGTGGCGCCAGGTAGGCTGTTGCAGTCGCGTAGAGTGAACTTGATCTCTATGTAGACACGCTGCGCCGGGCCGCGCTCCATCCAGTGCGTGCGCAACCAGTTGTTCTGACTCGACTCCAACACGTTACAAACCTGGTACGTCCGGATTGGGATGTTCTTCTCGTCCATGATGCTCACCTCCTCCCACTGTGGATCACACAGAGAATATTTAAGATGAAGTGACATTACCATGGCTCAATGACAAAAAAAAGAAAAAAAAGAAATACATTAGGAGAGAAGTGAGAGAATTGTAATAGACAGGAACACCATTAAGAAATAAAACAACAGTGTTTTAAAAAAAATAATATTTTTTTGGAGTTCATTTCATATTTATGGAGTTCATAACTTAAGTAATAATATATACTGCAAATGATATTTTTATGAACAGGAAATTCATAGTCAAGCCTGTTACTTGACTTATAACATATCTTTCAGAACATTTGCTCATCATTAGTCATACATTGAGTGTGTCCTTTATGTGTGTATGCTTTATTTTATGGGTTTACAAGTAATTGTTTCTTTGTGTAAAGTTGTGACAGTTTGTAGCCACAACTACCTTTTTTAAATTTTTTTTTTTTAGTCACACCCCTCAGTCTCATGCTAAAACATGATAATAGTGAGATATTTTATTCATACCCATGTGAGTTCTGGCAATATAACCATCCAAACATGGTTATATTGGTTGTATGTTGTATGGTTGCATGGTTGTATGTTCAGAAAAAGTGTAGAGAAAATCCTATAATTGAGAGATAAGTATAAGCATAAATAATCTCAACCAAATCAAGGATTTGTAAATGCAAACAAACCCTGACACAACTGCCACAAGTCTGCATAAGATAAAAAAAAAAAACTGTTTCAATTACAGACTATAAGAACAAAAAAGCATGTAATTATAATTTTTTTTGACTGTTTTGATGTAGTAGTGATTTGGTATAATCTGTGTATTACATGAAATCACTGAGCACTACATTTTGGGTATGTTGGATAGATTTGAATAGGTAGAAAAGTCTCACAAATTCATTTTCATGATTTAGACCAATTATAGATAACCTGTAAACAACAGTAAGGGGTGACATAAGGGGTGTAATCATATTATAACTATATAACAGGAAGTAGGACATTGACAGTTAGTCCATCATGCCATTATCCTATTTTTAACAATTGCTTGATTCTTCATTATTATTGCTTGATTATTTTTCTTAATGTTAAATACAAAATAAGTTCAAAAAATAGTAACAGACCTTTTTGAAAGCAAAGTTTAAACTCTAAGGATCTGCAGCATCTGCTTTTCTTCTAATATGTAAATTATACAGCTCTCTGCCATGCCTACACACTGCAGTGTTTGTCTAGAATTATGAGATGCAAGTAGCTTCTCTACAAGGATTTCTATGGCACTTCATAAGTGTGTGACTCAGAGAAACACTGTGGCCTATTAGGAGGTGCACTTTAAAAAAAAAGGGGGGTCATTTATTACAATGAATAAAAACAATCCTGCAGATCATTACGGTTATAGAAAAAAAAAACAGATTACAAAAAAACAAATAAATAAGATGACGGACAGGAGGTTATATTCAAACGTTTGAAAAGCAACGCGAGATTTACAAACATTTCAAGCACCACACCCAGCCTCCTCAACAAAAGGCAATAAAAAAAGTGGAAATATGAACTACGTGCATTGATATGGTACTGGTTTATCATGTTGCCTGGCTTGTGTTATTCAGCTCTGGAAGTGAACTGAGCATGCTGTGAGCATTCTGGCAGGTCGCAGGTGTTCATGCAGTCTGATCAATCAGGCTTTTCCATGGTGAGCCCATATGTATTACCATAATCACTATTACCAACAAATTATATTTACAATCGTGATATCTCTCAAAACAATCACAAGCCTAATTATATTTTAATTGTGCAGCCCTGTAATTCTCCAGGTGAGAGTTACCTAGTTTACCCTTAATAAAATCATTAAAAACTTATTGTGTACACACAATTTTGTTTATTGGTCTGTTGTTTATTATTTTGTTGGTTGGTTGACTGATTTTATTTTAGTTGGTTGGATGATCAAACGGTTATTTTGTTTGTTGGTTGGTTAAGTGAATATTTCGTTTCTTGTTTGGTTGGCAGGTTGTTTTTTTTCTTGGTTGGTTAACTGATTATTGTGTTTGTTATTTAGGTGAATGGCTATTTACTTTGTTGATTGGTTGACTGATTATTTTGTTGGTTGATTGGTTTCTTGGTTGTTTGACTAGTAATTTTGTTTGTTGGTTGGTCAAATGGTTCTTTTGTTTTTTTGGATAGTTTGTCGACTGATTATTTTGTTGGTTGGTTGATTGGTTATTTTATTTGTTGGTTGGTGAACTGATTTATTTGTTGGTTGGTCGACTAGTTAATTTGTTTGTTGTTTGGTCAAATGGTTCTTTTTTTGTTGGATGGTTTGTCGACTGATTATTTTGTTGGTTGGTTGATTGGTTATTTTATTTGTTGGTTGGTGAACTGATTTATTTCTTGGTTGGTCGACTAGTTAATTTGTTTGTTGGTTGGTCAAATGGTTCTTTTTTTGTTGGATGGTTTGTCGTTTGTCTCATAAAGCTCCTGAAAACTATCAGCAGTCAAGTTTCCAGACTGAAATTGTTCTACGATAATCACAAAATCACACTGCAAATTGAGCAATGAAGAGACAACAGCCATGAAACCAATCCAGTCTCCAGTGTGAGGGAGTAATTCAATGTGTGGAGCTCTCTCCTGTCCTGTGTGCACTGAGGGCCAATGGAGCGAGTTACTGATAAGTGCCCCTGTCCACAGATAGCAGTCCAGGAGGAGAAAGAAGCTAATTGGCCATATTTAGAGCTCAATTCCCTCCCACCATCGCTGCCAAAGAGCTGTCAGTCACACAGGTGATCACAGAGCACAGCCAACGAAGCATTTCCATAAGAACTGGATCACATGTCCATGGCTAGCAGTGGTAATAATGGCAATAGAGGTTAACTTATTGTGGTTTATTTTAACCTTGAGTCTGAGCTCTCTTCTTTGGAGAAAGGCTATTTCTCAAGAGAATATTTGGCACAGACGCCAACCATTTCTGTCACCATCGAATCTGAAGGCTCAGGAAGAAGGTATGCATGAATAGTGGCCATGAAAGCAACAAGACTGAGGGAGCATACTCTATCAGACAGAACCCAGTGACCTCCAAGATCTGAAGCCCTGTTCTTTCAGAGACACACACGGAACCGCTCACAGTTTCAGTGTTGCCAAGTTTCCCCTTTTTTGGAAGTTGAGGGATAAAGTTTCCCAACAAAGGCCATTTCTGTCTCCTTGCACTATTTAGGAAACCTGATGCTTGTCGCAGTAACCTAGCTATCTGAATTCCCATCAGACAAAGAGAGCGAGAGAGAGAGAGAGAGAGAGAGAGAGAGAGAGAGAGAGAGAGAGAGAGAGAGGAAGAGAGAGAACTGGTTCTTTAGTACTCACCCCTCCTTCCGTCGGACTCGCCACCCATGCCAGTTCTCCCTGCACGGATCTCGAATCCAGCAATGTAACTGAGATATGAAAGTAAAAAAAAAAACACTTAAAAGAGAGAATACAGGAAGAAATCTACCCATGAATTTGTTCTGTTGTATTAACCACTCTACATTACAGAAAAGACCCTGAGGTTACAGAAAGAACAACCCAGAATTGATCTGTTTCATGTGTATGGGAAGACTGAGGCTGTGGTGGCAGGGATTTTGGTGAGGTCCAAATTTAAAACAACAAAAAAAACAACAACAGTTTTTCTCTACTAGGTGTATGGTATGATATTTTTGTAATATATTAAGCAGTAATTAATAAATCATACAAAAAAAAAAAAAATCAAACAAGTGGTAGTCCTGTGATTAGGATTAGGGTCTATCATGTCTGTAATGTTTTTCAAACTTTTTTTTTGCAACACTCGTTTACTGACGAAGATGCTTGTGACATTGCCTTCAAATCCATCCAAAATAAAGAGAACACAAATGTCTATATTTTTAGTGACAGTATTTATATGTGTGGCCTAATGATAATTTTGTTAATGTTAGAGACGCATTCTCTACATAACCTGCCTGGGGGAAAATCATTTTGAAAGAAAACTATTGAACAAGAAAGGACAGATTATATCATCTGGCATTTCTATAAAATAAATAAATAAATAAATAAATAATAAAAAATAAAAAACCTAGATTGGCACAGTGTGTTTATTTGTTTATTTATATTAAGACCATATTAGGCTATTCATTAGGTGCACTAAACCCATGCCAACTGCAGATATGGCATTAAACAGTGCAGCATTTCTACAAGAGGCATTACAAAACAGACGAAATAATGATATTTATATTCAATAAAAATACATAATGAAATATTATTTTTTATGCACAGTTATTCCAGGGATGATGAAAGCTCTGGGATATAGTTTTTAACTTCAACACATTTCCTACAAGCTAGAATTTCAGCAGTGTTTTAGTTCTACATGTCCAGTATAGTGCTGAATTAATTTATTGGACTGATACCGTTTTATAATCTTGGCAGTGTTTATTTTTGTTATCCAGCTGAAGATGCAAGAGTTATTTGAACCCTGCAGGTGTTAACTCTGTGTAATTTAGTAGAACTGCCCAGTTCCCTGTGTAAGATTCACTTTTACCTTCGTTTGGAGGATAAGTCCGTTGCAGGGTGCTGATACCGGCGGAAATCCCAAATAAAAGTGTAGCGATGGAGTAAATAATCCCGGCCATGTGCAACACTCTTCTTTTCTGTTTTCGGTCCAGTTTCTCTTTTTCTGTCTCACTCTCTCTGTGAATTTGTTTGTTTCTTTTTTTTTTTTTTTGTCTGTGTATATCACTGACACGCTGTCGCTGTGTGTGTGTGTGAGTGTATGTGTGTGTATAGATATATATACATACGGGCGTGTGTGTTGTAAATATATCCGAATCCGTGTTATCGCTCTAGTCCCTGTGGAAACACTGCACTGAGCTGAGCGCGCGCGGACACACAGCTACGCTCCGAGCGCTGAGGGGGCGTGGTTATGCCCGGTGACGCAGCTGCCAATCAAAGTGAGGTCTTTAACTTTCATTAATTTAGCCATTATCTCCAAATGTACTCTTTTTAAAATAGACTTCGCCTCACCGGTAAGCACCTTTAGATTGTCGAACGTATTTATTTATTTATGTAATCTTTATAAAGTGTTATAAATCTTTGTCATCCCTATTTCCAGTTTTGCTACTTGGAACTTCTTTGTCTTTGTAAATCGATTTATATTGCATTTAAATATATATGTTTAAATAAAAAAAAAAGTTCATTCATTAATTTATTGTGTATTTATTTATTTATTTAGTTAGTTAGTTAGTTAGTTAGTGTAACTCCTCTTATTAAATATTGATTAAAAATATACATAATATTATTCAGAATATGCATTTATGAATTTATGAGTTATGTAACGCTTGACTTTTTCATTCATACCCCCCAAAAAAACTGGGTTAGATTCACTTAAGCACTACTGTACTATGTAATTTATTGAGTGAAATGTGTTTATTTCCAGGGAAAAGCAGCCAGACATCATGATTAACATTATGTTTGTACTCATTCATCAGAGATGAAAATCATTCAGTATATATCAAAGCCTTGCTATATGCTTCTAACTTAATTACTTTTATGTAAGCTATGGGGGGGAGGCGGAGAGAATGACAGTGAAAGATGAGAAACAGAGGTATAGGGAGAAAGGAACAAGACAGAGAGAGGAGAGAGATAATAATAATAATAATAATAATAATAATAATAATAATAATAATAATATTATTATTATTATTATTATTATTATTATTATTATTATTATAAATAACGGACTGATATAGATACTGTGTATAAATGAGTAAAAACGCTGCTGATTCACATAAATGATGTAATGTCTCCCTCTAGCGGTCAGTGTCTTCACTCTCTTGTGTGCCTGATTTTACTCTGACGTGTAATAGTAGTTATAATAATAATAAGAAGCGAATAAGAATAATAATAATAAGAAGAATAAGAAGCAGAAGAAGAATAAGAAGCGAATAAGAAGAAGAATAAGAAGCGAATAAGAAGAAGAATTTCATAGTTACATAATATTATATGGAGAAATCCTATAAATAATACAATAACATTAAGTAAATTCATGGAATAAAGTGCTTTTATATATGAAAGGTTCAGAGGGACAGTTGATCAATGCACAAACACAGAGAGAGAGAGAGAGAGAGAGAGAGAGAGAGAGAGAGAGAGAGGATAAAATAAGATAAGCAGGCTGGGAATGTAAACTGTGTAATGAGAAGCACTGGGTACTGAGTACTTGTGTCAGGGTTCAGCTGCAGCCTGCGTCACCCATTCAGGGGGTTTAATCACAGTCTTATTGACCCACATACACAGGAATGTTTCAGCTATTGATCTCTATCTCACACCTGGTCTCTCCAACACAGCCAGATGGTCCTGCTAACAGGAGCTGTCAATCATCTATCCCACTTTCTCCCATCTTCTTTCCCTCTCTTTCTTCCTAACGTTCTCTGTATGTCTCACGCTACTTCCTACACACATTTGCCTTTTCTCTTTCTCCTTTATTTCTCACTAAACATCTCATCTCTTTGTCTCTTCTATCTTTCCTCTGTATCTGTATAAAAATTGAGTGCCTAAAACCTTTTCACAATACTGTATATATAAGATATAGCTTAGTAGCCTACCTTTTTTTTCTGAGCAAGTTAATTAAAGACCAATTCTAAGGCTTTAATACATTTTTAGTTGGACTACCAATCATACATTTATCTCCTAATACACAAAATTACCCATCACTGCTTGTTAAAGACAAATAATAGTAAAAAAAAAATGTACAAAGAAATAATACAGTCAAAAATGTACACAATCTCCCATTTATCCCAATGTAGTCAATCATCCAAAATGTTCAATGCCTGATATTTCATTTTAGAATTTTGCACTGAAGCTTATAGCCACCATATATTTTAACAAACTGTAGGTAATCATAAACCCTGTTCAATTTATAAGACACATTTGCTTATGTGGTTTCTGACCCTGTATGACACTGCTGATCAAAAGTGTGTAGCAGAGATTAAAAAACAGTTGTAGCTCGATCTTAAAACTGAATCACTTTTCACCTCTGCAGATAAATTGGTATCATTCCACACAAGTATCAGACTCAGGTGGGAGGCATGGTCCAACGTCTGAGGGTAGAGTTGTAAGGGATAAGTGATTAGGAAGATAATATAGTTCTAATTTCATTTTTTGCTCCAGTGTAAAACTAAAGGGGGAAATCGTAAAAGAAAAAAAAAGAAGAAAAAATTAAGTCTTGGCTGATCAACTAAATGTGGCATAAAGAATAAATTGTATACATTTTGTTTTATTTGAACTATAGCTTGAAGGTGAATATGTGAATGGCGAATAAGCTGCATAAATGTGAGGTCATGACTACTAACCCGATAAACAGCATATAATAAAATCTGTTAGTTAATGACTGTGGGTCAGTGTAGTGAATCAGTGAGTGATTCGGTGAGCCTAAGTATTTCTGCCAGGTTTACTCTGACCACATCAATATAGTCTGTGAAGTATGAGAGTTATCTCTCTCTCTCTCTCTCTCTCTCTCTCTCTCTCTCTCTCTCTCTCTCTCTCTCTCTCTCTCTCACACACACACACACACACACACCCACCCACACACACACAGACTGTGTGCTCTGTGTTTCTTGCCCTTCTCTGCCTATCTAATCACAGTCCACTAGCCAGTCCATTAAAATTCTTTAGTCTAACTTGAGAAGAATCCATTTGTGTGGATGCTGAGTGGAATGACTGCTGCTCACGCAAACAGGGTCTTTCAGTCGTATTGGCATACTTACGGTACCTGCCGTACGTGTGTGTTGGTCTCAGATCTACTGAATGTTCAAATGTTCAAGCCTAGTATAATGCAGACAGGGATTGCGACATATACCAATTTAAAATAATTTGGGATAAATTTATTTATTTATTTATTTATTTTATATATCCTTCCTCAAGCTGTGTCCTAATTTTGTCAAGTGAGGTCTATCTCAGTCAGTAAGGGTGGCGCTTAAGTTACAATCTGATCAGCCATTTGCAAATTTAATAACTTGACATAACTGCTGGCTTCTTCTTTGCATTTATTTAACTCATAAACCACAGTGCTTAGCATAAAATACTGGCTTTAGTTACGCAATACAATAGTATCATTAAGCTAGCCAGCTACATAAACGCAGTAACAGCTAGTTATCCAGCTAACTAGCTAACTTAAACATTACCTCTCTAGAAGTAGCTAAAAATTCAGTAGCCACACAGCTAACTTCACACAAGCTGTTGTATTGTGTATACATGCCTTAATCTGAGTTCAGTTTTAGAGTTAAACGACAACGTCTATGGAACAGGGAAATCTAGTCTCATATATATCTCATAATCTGCAGTCTTATTAAAAAAAAATGCATTTTTTATGTGCTAAGACACAATTATAGTGTGTACAACAACCATGTACCCAAATTATAGACTGAAAGTAAATTATTAACTTAAAATAAATATTTTAAGTATAGCTTTAGCATGTCCTTAATGACTTCACGCCATTATCATGGATGCATTACCGTTGTGCATTTGCTAATTCTATCGTGTTCCCTGAGGTGGTTAAGGTTTTCTTTGATTCAATGTTGATGCTAACACACCCTTGTGTGGCCCTCACTTTTTGCTCCCATTGGGGGTCTTCACAAGGTCAAACTGACCCAGTACATAACTGGGAGTCTATAACTCCCTTATACAATATTGATCACAAATCTGTGTAATATTCGAAATCTGTCTCCGCAAGATCACTTTTAACAATGAAAGTGTCATCTGTTTTTGTGTGATACAAGCAATGAATCAACATAATCAACACATTTGTAGCATAAATTAAGTGAAACAATGTTTTCATGACTATATTGAATAGCTATTGAACTTGTGTTTAATTGTTACTCTAAAGTTTTATCTCTATCTGGTTATATAAGAAAATCAAATTTGAATTAAAAAAAAAAAAAAATCATTAATGCTTAGACAAAAATGGAAACTGGTTAATCAAACCCTCCTGACCTCAGTTTCTTCCTCATGGTATGTTAGTTTCACCTGTACCTGCTGCAATCACTTGTGAGAATCAACTTTGAAATCTTAACAGCAAAATTGCACCTTGAGATTCACCTGTTATCAGTTTATTTGGCATTACAACAACACCAGATTGTTAATTATACAGATTTAACAGGTTCAGACTGTTGGCTAGAGTGTATTTGCTTGTGTGAGGAAAACACCAAAATCTCAACTGAAGCAGAATTTCTACATTATAAGTATATGTGAAACCAATGAGAAATGCTTATAGTGTGTTAAAAGAAAAGACACTTGAGACATGAGTGTTGAACAAAAAAGATACTTTATTGATAATTTAAAAGCAAAAAAAAAAAAAAAAAACCTATATTAACTTATACATTTATTAAGTTAGGTTATTATTTACAGATATTAGTAAAGTAAACAGTAATTCTCATAATCGTCAATGTGACATTTTTCCGTTAGGTGATGTTTACAATTTATGGAAAGAGTCTTGGTTATAAGTGCTCTCAGTCTCAGTTACACTTTCTGAACTATAAACCATTAAATTGTGAGACGTTTTGTTAATTGATAAAATAATCATTGTTATGCTTGGCGAATAGCTCTGGTATAAGCAGAGTTACACCCTCTAGACTATGGGGGGGTGGGGTATGGGGGCGTTGGTTAGGGGTCATGCATTAATTTTGTCTGTGAGTTATTACTTAATCTTAAAATACTTAATCTAAAAAACTTGATATATACATATATACATATTTACATAAATACACCATACTTCAATGCTGATTTGATTAACCTACACATCTTATCCTTATAAATTTGATTAATTAATTAACCTACACATTTTATCCATATCCATTTTACCAATATACATTATTAACTATAAATTAACTTTAAAAAAAGACTAATGCTGGAGTCTAGAGCCTACAGGTGAAATACTTAGTGCAAATAAAATAACAATAATATTAATAATAATAATAATAATAATAATAATAATAATAATAATAATAATAATAATAATAATAATAAGAGTAATGCTGGGATCTAGGTATTAAATACTTACCACTGATACCTACTACAGCCGTGGCCAAAAGTTTTGAGAATGACACAAATATTAATTGTCTACTGCTTCAGTGTTTTTAGATCTTTTTGTCAGATGTTACTGTTACTGAAGTATAATCACAAGCATTTCATAAGTGTCAATGGCTTTTATTGATAATTACATGAATTTTATGCAAAGAGTCAATATTTGCAGTGTTGACCCTTCTTTTTCAAGACCTCTGCAATTCACCCTGGCATGCTGTCAATCAACTTCTGGGCCACATCCTGACTGATGGCAGCCCATTCTTGCATAATCAATGCTTGGAGTTTGCCAGAGTTTGTGGGTTTTTGTTTGTCCACCCGCCTCTTGAGGATTGACCACAAATTCTCAGTGGGCTTAAGGTCTGGGGAGTTTCCCGGCCATGGACCCAAAATGTCGATGTTTTGTTCCCTGAGCCACTTCGTTATCACTTTTGCCTTGTGGCAAGGTGCCCCATCATGCTGGAAAAGGCATTGTTCGTCACCAAACTGTTCTTGGATGGTTGGGAGAAGTTGCTCTGAGGATGTTTTTGTACCATTCTTTATTCATGGCTGTGTTCTTAGGCAAAATTGTGAGTGAGCCCACTCCCTTGGCTGAGAAGCAACCCCACACATGAGTGTTCTCAGGATGTTTTACTGTTGGCATGACACAGGACTGATGGTAGCGCTCACCTTTTCTTCTCCAGACAAGCTTTTTCCAGATGCCCCAAACAATCAGAAAGGGGATTCATCAGAGAAAATGACATTACCCCAGTCCTCAGCAGTCCAATCCCTGTACTTTTTGCAGAATAGCAGTCTGTCCCTGATGTTTTTCCTGGAGAGAAGTGGCTTCTTTGCTGCCCTTCTTGACACCAGGCCATCCTCCAAAAGTCTTCGCCTTACTGTGCGTGCAGACGCACTCACACCTGCCTGCTGCCATTCCTGAGCAAGCTCTGCACTGGTGGTGCCCCGATCCTGCAGCTGAATCAACTTTAGGAGACGGTCCTGGCGCTTGCTGGACTTTCTTGGGTGCCCTGAAGCCTTCTTCACAACAGTTGAACATCTCTCCTTGAAGGTCTTGATGATCTGATAAATGGTTGATTTAGGTGCAATCTTACTAGCAGCAATATCCTTGCCTGTGAATCCCTTTTTGTGCAAAGCAATGATGGCTGCACGTGTTTCCTTGCAGGTAACCATAGTTAACAGAGGAAGAACAATCATTTCAAGCACCACCCTCCTTTTAAAGCTTCCAGTCTGTTATTCTAACTCAATCAGCATGACAGAGTGATCTCCAGCCTTGTCCTCGTTAACACTCTCACCTGTGTTAACGAGAGAATCACTGACATGATGTCAGCTGGTCGTTTTGTGGAAGGGCTGAAATGCAGTGGACATGTTTTTTTGAGATTAAGTTCATTTTCATGGCAAAGAGGGACTTTGAAATTAATTGCAATTCATCTGATCACTCTTCATAACATTCTGGAGTATATGCAAATTGCCATCATAAAAACTGAGGCAGCAGACTTTGTAAAAATTAATATTTGTGTCATTCTCAAAACTTTTGGCCACGGCTGTACACATTTTACGATGAGTTGGTGACTACGAGGTGGTGAGTATGAGGTGATGAATACGAGGTTTTGAATTTCATAGCTCTCTCATATATATTGAAATCAGACTCGATCGGATTCGGACGGGCCTCCGGTTAAATTCTTCCTCCTCAACAAGATCCACATGTTGCCTTCTACTAGGAGGGGCTTCTTCGTTGTCCTCTTCATCCCTCCTCCTCCGGCTTTGGACAGGAATCAACACGTGGCCTACAACATAAGGTTGACCAACCACACAGTCAGCTATGTTGACACTGACGTGAGGACGGGACACAGGAGTAACAGAAGGGGGTGGGCTCGTCGCAGTGGATGGTCTTCTTATAGGAGATAGCCTCCTCACAGGGGTTGGTCTTCTTGTAGGAGATGGCGTCCTCACAGGGGTTGGTCTTCTTGTAGGAGATGGCATCCTCACTGGGGTTGGTCTTCTTGTAGGAGATGGCCTCCTCACTGGGGTTGGTCTAATTATAGGGGATGTTGTTCTTAAAAGGGATGAGAATCTCAATGGAGATGGGCTTCTCAAAGGGGGTGTGACTCTCAAAGGGGATGGGCTTCTTAACGGAGATTGCCTTAGGAAAGGGGGTGTGATCCTCAGAGCAGATAGGCTTGGTAAAGGGGATGGGCTTCTCGAAGGGCGTGGGCTTCTAAAAAGAACCTCATTCTCATCACCACCATCTTGCTCCTCCTCATGCTGAGCAGGCATGTGGACATCATCCTCGTAGTCGCTCAGCTCGGTGTTGTAATAGAGCTCATCAGCAGGAAACTGTGGGTCAAACTCCCTCCGTCTTAAACCACTGCTTTTCTCAAGTGTGTTATGTCCATCATTTAACCAATAGTTTAATTAATTACATGATAAAAAAAATTAAACCTGAGGTTTAGGTCTCCTTTGACATGAAAAAATGGCTTTGCATTAAAAAAAAAAAAAAAAAATACACATTGTGTGCATATATGGTGATTTTTTAAATATCAATTATTTAAACACGCAACCAACCATTTCTTTAAAATAAACACTTTTGTGAGAGGAAAACAAAGAAATTAGTTGACATTGCTTTTAAACTTGCTTTTTAAAAGACATGATTTTTGGTAACAGGACTGAGAAAAATGCATCCATCTCCCACTTTGAAACCTTGTAAAAAATGAAATAAAGTTACCTGAGATTGACCAATATACATTTTGAACAGTGAAATATGTGTTATTAGATTCAGTGTTGAAAAAAGATAGAAAATGAAGTTTAATTTTTGAAAGTTACAACAAGCAAATGTCACCCATTCGGTGGAACGGCTCATAAAAACAAATTGTCAAGCTAACATTGGATTAACTATCATATTGTGTATGTTAATTAAATGTAGAAACCAGTAACTTTTCAGTAACAAGCTAGCTAACATGAGCTAAACTATTGTTGTAATTGTAATGCAATTGGCTAATGCAGTTTTATTTTGGATTGGTACTGAACTAAAGCAGATGCTTTAATTAATTACAAAAAAAGGAGTAATATTTTAATCTGTAACAACCTGTTGCTATTGATTTATCTGCCAAATTAATAAATGTAAACAGCTAAAGGACAGCTTGCAGACATCTGTGGATGAGTGTTGTATATGGTGATTAATATGGCATATGGAAGAACCCTCCGAGAACACACAGCAGCTTGTTATAGGGGCTTTAGTCAATGATGGCTGTAATGACTGCAACAAAATCTGTATTTTTACATTTGTGTCTTTGTCTGAAACATGTGCTCTGAATTTATTGATAAAGACAGTGTCATTATCTACTGCAAATAAAATTATATAATTCAACACAAACCACACCAAAACCTCATGTTCTACCAACTCCATCAAACGGAGGTTTTTACTGTAGTAGAGCAATAGGCTACAAGGGCAGGAAGCAGGAAGTGTTTTCTGTTTGCTGTAGCTTTACCTGCAGCTTCTGGCAATTCTTATCACTGAATTTGAAGAGAGAGAGTAAATACATTTATTATATGATTATATTGATTTAAAAAAAAAAATCACATACTTTATACTAATACTGTTTGGTTTAGATAAATTGGTGGTTTTCATAACCTAGCTGTAATATCATCAGAGCCCCACAGCAAAACAAACAAACAAAAAAATTAAAGCTAGATTTGGACACCAAACATGTCTTTATCGATTGACTGCTTTCAAAATAACTGGACAGTTGAAACCATTAATTGAAGTGGCTGAAGAACCCACAGAGCTTGCAGACATCAGTGCAGGTGCTGTTTGGAGTCTCGAGAGGTTTCCACACAGCATTCCTTTCTTTCTTTCTTTGGAGTCCAGTGGATTACTTCAGCTCCGTTGGGAATTAGGAGTCAGCTGTTTTTCTTCCTCTCAAGTGTCCAGGAGCAACGACCTGCTGTGTTTCAAATGCAGCTGGCTTTCTCTTATACAGTAGTTTTAGTTTAACACAAAGTATATCTAGGCCACAAGATGAAATTGCTAATAAAATTAAGTTGTATTTCAAAAGGAAGTGAAATCATACAGTATGAAATATAGTATAAAAAAACACACAAAGGATTTTTGTTTGTTTATAATGTTTAATTATTATAACTTTATGTACTACATTCTTCCTCTTCTTCTTCTTCTTTTTTTTTTTAGAAATATAATTAAGAATAGGCAAAAATAATACAACACATACAAACACCAGAGACATAGTGCAAATAAAATGTTCACATATATAGGACTGACACAATAACGGAGAAAAGTCAGTTTGTGATCAGAAGAGCTTCTGGACCAAAATCATGCAAATCCTGTACAATACGTAGTGGGATACCAGGCCATTCTTCATGAAGTAGTGCCTTTAAAGAACCTACAATTAACCATTAAAATAATCTATGTTTAATAATAAATTGGTTATATTTTATGCCATGACTTACATGATTACTAAAAACGGAAGGCACCAAATTTTGTTAGAGAACATACTTAACCATACAGCATCATGCAGATCCAGGAGCTATCAAAACAAGTCAGTGACAAAGCTCTGGGTAAGTATCAATCATGGTTTGGTTATAAAAAAAAAAAAATAAAAAAAAACTTTTAACATCCCATGAAGCACCATTAAATCCATAACTAAATATGAAAAGAATATTGCACAACTGCACAGAGAGGAAGAAGGGCATTAGTCAATAAAGAAGCAACCAAGAAGCTATGGGTAACTTTAAACATGATGCTAGCACCAGCATGCTTCACTGTGGGGTATGCAAACATTGCATGAATATGATGCTTACCTAGGCAGCATCCTTTTGAATAGAACTAAGATGTAGGGACAATATTGTGAAGTACCATAATAACAATATAATGCATTTTAAAACTTGAGACTACCATTTACAGCTGATAATGGCCAATGTTGAACCACTGCTTTTTTCCTGTATATTCACTAAGATAGATCATTTAACTGGTTATCACAAACATGTCTTGTTTTATCATGCCTTAAAAAACAAACAAACAAAAAAAAAAAACCTAACACTTGTGACAAAGGATATTCGTCCTCCAAGAGGTAAGATTCTGCAGTGAATTTGGAGAATTTGTTACAATGACAAGTGAAAGGTTCTAAACAAGTGGGGAATTTTTTTTTAAGTGTTATAACAATTTTTTAATATTCACAAATTTAAAATGATTCCTTCACAAAACTAACAATACTAAATAGATTACAAATAAATGCAGCATTGAGCTTTCACAGTATATATCTGGCTTGAGAAATCTGTGCTCCCCAATATAATATTGTTGTGTATATTGTAACTTTCAACAAAACATTGTAACGAATGAATCATTACTAGCATTATTCTTTTCCACCAGAATAATGTAATGGATCAACTTTAAACATGAAAAATGAAACAGAAGCGCACGCTTGGATTCGAAGCACCTTTTTAAAGGAGATGAGTTTTAAAGCGTGCCCGCATTATCTACCAGAATGTGTAGTAACTCGGATGAATCTGCAACGTTTAAAAATATTCTCCACCAGTTACAGAAATCAGTTTGATACGTTCAGACGTTACAGTCCCCCCTTTCGGACAAGGATGTCCAGGTGTGGACATCGTTGGGCGACAGTCGTCATGGTGATCGGATGACAAGTGGATCCTGGAATTAGGGAGTGGTGGCTGGGAGGCTTGCGCCCACTGGTCAAGGAAAACTCTGTGGCGAGTGTTTACCTTCTCTGGTCATTTTGTAGAAGGTATGACCAGTTCAGTTCTCTGTGAACAGTGTTAAGTCCATCTATGAAAGTGTACCCTGGTTGTGCTGAAGTATGGATTTCAGCTCGGGTCGCCAGCAGGTGGTTTTGCAGGCCTTGACCTTAGCGTTCCTTTCTTTTCAGTTCACTTTCTGCTCTGGTTAGGAGAGCTTCACTTGTTGGAGTTTCCTGTTGAGTTCCTCTCTGGATTCTCTCTCCAACTGCTCTCTGTGCTCGGTCTCTGCATGAGGCCCTTTGTAGTTTTTCCACTGCCTCTCGGAGCTCTGGGTCCATTTCACCTTCTGTCCCGCGCCGGTTCTGGGTCTCGAGGAGTATGCTGGTCTAGGCAGCTTTGAGCGTGGGCCTGGTTCCTTCAGGCCTCCTCGTTCTGGAGCTTGAGCACACTGCTGCTTCTTGCTCCAGGGGGACGTTGCTCTTTTTGCTGAGTCGTGCCTGGGCGACGAGGTTGTGTGCGAGGCTCCCGATGATCTCTGCCCATCCTTTTGGGTTCTGGATCAGATTGTGGGCCGTCTGTCCGCTTACGTCGTCGTCCAGCTGCTCTCTGCTTAGGTGCTGTAGGTCGCCAGCAGCTTGGAACAGGAACACAGTCGTCACGACACACAGCCAGGTCTCGAGGTGGTCCCAGTGGGTGGCGGGACTGGATGATTGGAACACAGTGGCTCACTGTTGGCGAGAGAGAAAGAACACCAAAGGCCATACAAGTCCGCACAGAATTAATGAGCTACAGTGATACTGAATTTGGTACGCAGGGAGTATAAATTTGGCTAACTGGTGTAGTAGTATGTAGGCCAGTTACATATGGTTTTTGGCCGTAAGTGGCCAGGGAGGGCCAATTTGTGTGGGTAAGCGCCGGATCTAAATAGAAATTTGGACAGGCAGTAGCCTAGTGGGTCATCTTAAAGACACTGGCTGCCTGGGTCGTCAATCTAGCATTTAGCTTTTTCCTTGCTGGTTCTCATAGGCTCTGCCTGTATGTGAACTTTGAGAGATAAGTCACAACAGAACAGCAGCTAAAACAAAAGAAGATAAAATTAAAATAATTAGAGGAGGGAAACATAAAGCAAGATGCAAATGAAAACAGGTATAGCTAGAGAAAAAATAGAAGACCTAATTTAGCTATCACACATAGGGTTTATGACAGGCCTGCCAGAGTGGGGGAGCTGTTGAGTCATAACCCCTATGGAGATGGTATGGCTTATGAGAGAGAGAGCTGGGCCAAACACTTAAATAATTAGAGATGCCATGGCTTATACTAAGTGGATGGGCCGTATGCCCTTTAGATATGCCTGGGGTGAATTGAGGTTGCTCAGATGAGAATCAGTGGTGAAGCCAACCTACCTGACGGTCCCCAAACACTCAACTGCAGTGTGACTCAGGGCCCCTCGCTTTCCCGTACCACGGTGCGACCACTCGACCAGCTATGACCTTTAGCACAATTGGGCAGCGGTCAGGTGAGGCATGCCAACTGCCAGGCTGCAGAGCCGGAATCGGGTTTCCTCCTAAAACCCTTTTTGGGGCCAGCTGCCTCGGTGGCCAGCTGTGCCAGATGGTACAGAACGTCTCCGTAGGTACGGAGCCTTACTGTGGGTACGTAACCCAACTGCTCTGGTGGTCAGTTGGCCTCATCTGCCTTTTCACCTGGAGTGCTCAAGTGCTGATGTCGCCCGCGTGCCACCTACCAATGGTACGAGGGCCGAGGCATCCGTCGTGCACACCCACAGCCAGCACTGGGTCCGCCAGTCCAGGCGACTCCATTCACCGAATTTAACCTGGGGACAACCATCGCTTCTCCGCAGAGCACTAGGGGGAGCATTACCTGCAAGTATACAAATGGCTGAACAAATGTAACTTGATATTAATTTACAATTTCAATTTAAACCTCGTTTAAATTAAATCTAAATTAAAGTAGGTGTAGGGTGAGAGATAAAGCTGATACCTATAGTAATCAGACTCACTCAATTAATGAGAAAGATAGAAATATAGAAATAAGGAAATAAAGTGATAATGAACCGTACATGAAAATTAGAGGTACGAATTAAAAGGAGAAAAGAGAAGGAAGCCTTCTCTATCTGTGAATGTCCTGAGGAGAAGTCCTACTAAGAGGGAGGCACTAATGGACAACACAAAAGCCTGATTTAAATCTTACTTAAACTTGGCTTTAGTTCAAACTAAGCAAGCCTGCATCGTAAGAAAGGCTGAAATAAAAGAGTTACCGAATGGTAATAAAAATGAAATAAAAGTAATGCAAGGAATGAAAATATAAAAAGGGAAAAACCCAGAGTAGTAGTCCAAAAGACTAAAAATAAAAATAAAGTAGCAAGGGGGAAATTGAAATAAAAGAGGAGTCAAATGAAATTAAAAGGGAAGGAAATAGAGTAGACCTAACTACGAAGGACCACAAGGTGGCGGCAGTGGGCTTACGCCACCGTGAGTAAGGAGGGGGTTAGGTTACCACGCGTTAAACGCTCAAGAGGGCAGCCCCCTGGTGGTCAGTCAGAGGTACTGCGCCCTACCTATCCTAAACTCAGACAGGAAGTGAAGTCGGCGCGCGTTCCCTAGAAGACAGCTTTAATGGCAATTTCATGCCTTACCACGAGGTCGAAGAACTTTTTAGATCTCAGGGATCCTTTTGTGCTATTTATGCACAAGAAATGTGGGCAGGATTTCTTCACTGCCATGCACACAAAATCCCAACGAGATTTCTTCGCCGTTGTTTAAATCTTACACTTGATCAGAGTGTAGAGGGCTCCCTTATACATATGAATCAAATATTTGCCAGCAGTGAATTTGATTGGGTATGCACACGGTGCGCGTTTTCTTAGCTACGCCAAGATTTTGCGCCGACGGGAGTGACATCGCTTAGTCGAATAACATTGGTTCTACGCAATGAATCGTATCTAGCAATATAATAATAAGGCCTTTTAGAAAGATAAGAGGAACATCGCTCAGATCAATCTTTTACTGCGCTGGAAGAAGATTTCTTCATTCTTACCAGGCGATTACATTATTAAAGATGTGCTGTAATGCGATTTCATCATCTTCAGACACAAATTTAATGTTAGGAACTGCAGTTTTAACTTTAAGCACTTAACCGCGGCTAAATTTGTCAAACAAATATGCGCTGTAGTGTGCTACACTGAAACAATGAGCTTAAAGCTTTTCAGTTATCAGCGGAGTGGGGGAGGGCGCGCGAAAATACAGATTCTAACAAGACAAAAATCTAATAAAACACGCTTAGATTTGAAACGGAATTGCTCACGAAATAAACTTTAAAACACTGCCCGCATCTTCCACCAAAATGTATAACGAATCAATCATTACTAGTATTATTCTTTTCCACCAGAATAATGTAATGGGTCAACTTTAAACATGAAAAACGAAACAGAAGCGCATGCTTGGATTCGAAGCACCTTTTTAAAGGAGACGAGTTTTAAAGCGTGCCCGCATTATCTACCAGAATGTGTAATAACTCGGATGAATCTGCAACGTTTAAAAATATTCTCCACCAGTTACAATTTATGTAACGAATTAAAAGATGTTTAACACGTTTAAATGTATTCTCCAATGTATGTAAGGAATTAGCTCGAATGGCGTGAAATATATCTATATATCAATGCGTGTTGTGACCAGTTATACATATACATCAGCCATGAAAGGGAATTCAGGTATGTGCACATATACATATAGATAATTAACTACAACGGATTATAATTAATTATGACTATGTATGTGGTCTAGATCAGCTTTTAGGATTAGGTGTAGTCTAGTTTGGAATTATGAACTCTAAAGAGGGAGTTTATCCTTCTGGCCAGGAAGGAAATCTCCATTTCCAGAGCGTGTAACAAGATCTTGCAGCGTTCAAGGAACTCATCACGTGACCAAAAACAGAGAAAATCAAGCGTGGGATAATAGATTTTAATAACTAGATGTAACTATGGATACACACGACTAACTCTAAGCAAAACATACATATGTACATCTATATACAAGGAAAGAAAAGGTATAGAGAGAAAGTAATGAAATAAAAGGGAATGACAGACAAAAACACAACTAATTAGCCTTTTTCAAAACCAGCAACGAACTTAAATCTCCTGTAAACAGGGGTACAATCTTAAACGCAGATATAGATCCATTAACTATACTTGCATGGCTTCGGTTTTAAAGTTCGCACGAGGTCGTGTAGAGTTCGCTGGTTCGTCGTGCCGTTTGAAAAGGTGTGGGCCGTGAGGCGGTTGCATCCTTTGTCCGAGAGAGAGAGATCCTGGCTTCCTCTTCCCGGGGCACGTGGCCCCGGGGGAGAGAAACCGGAAAGAGTGTAGAAGTGAAGTTGAAGTGAAAAAGTAAGTGAAGAGAGTCTGAAGAAGAAGGAAGAGAGACTGAAGAGTGCTGAAAGAGAGACTGAAGAGGTTTCAAAGCGTGATGTTGTTTTAAAGACAACACCAACACACACGCCTCTTTGGGCTATGGGCCAGTCAGAAAGTTGGATTTGTTGGTGGGATGAACTCTCTTTGTCTGGTCTCAGACCTGGATTTGCATGTCCAGGGAGGAGCTGGTTTAAACCGTATTATGTGTGAAATTAAGAAAAAGCATGAAATGATGTATCCCATTGCAATATGATATGCATAATCAATCAGGGTATCGCAAGACGATTAACCACATACCAAATTCGATGGACTTATAAAGAATATTACAAGTAAAACATGGTTACAGACATTTAAAATCATATCCTAAGTTAAGCTATCTAAAATCGGTATAGTTATGTTACATAAACACACAAGATATGTAAACAAGATAATCACACTATTTAGGCATCGAATAATTACATATAATTACGTGTGCTTTGTGTGTGTGTGTTTGTGTGTGTGTGTCTGAAGAGGGGGGGTCGTGTCGTATTCCGATGGCATCTGGTGAAGGATTAGATGAGGATTCACAGCCCAAGGAGACAGAGAAACTCCTTTGCTAAATCCAGGCTGATTCAGAAATCAGTTTGATACGTTCAGACGTTACAACATCCACATCAATATGAAAATACAAAATCTTATAAAATACTAGACAGACAAACTTACTCAGTTGTTCTTGATGCTATCGCAACAGCGTCTCAGAAGACACTCATGTGCATTGCATAGTATTTCCTCAGGTGAAACACAAAGACCAGAGTAAGATAAATGTCCAGTGTGAGTAGTCATCCATCTTCCATCCATACGTCCATTTCTTTTTCAAGCATCGTATGTTTTTTCGTACTGTGCATTCCCGTGACTCGTGGCAGAAGGACATGACAGAATACATTTAATTTTGTCCTGTGCAGGAGTTTATAGTCTTCTATAACCTACAATGATATAAGAAAAAACATGATTAATCATGGTAATAAAGTTACTCAAACTTAAATAGTTCTTCTGGGAGTACTAGTAAATGTTTGGTTCAATTAGAATTAAGTAACACTGTTTTGTGCTCTCACCCCACTACAGAAGCTGTGAAAGTTATGTAACATTACGTCAATTTGCATTGCCACTAATATAAAACATGTTAGTAGGACAGATAAAAATGCTGTGCATTCATATGTTCAAGCAATCAGACCAATATACATTAAGTGTGGCAAGCTCCATGCCCTGGTAATTGCTGGTATACAGAAAAGTATATAATCTTGACGAAGTAAAAAGGTCCATGAACAGAAAATCTTCCTGGTTCTACAGGTTAATAGTGACCCTTAGTTTTTGAATAAATCTGCCAGGTTCCTACTTGGATTATCCTGATATTGCAATATTACAGATTATCAGCACATGTCTAGATTAAAAGGGGACAACTCACTTTAATTTTTCCAGTCTGTAGTCTTTATGCTGTTGTAGAGCTGAAAGTTTTTCCCGTCCAGAGTTCCCTGGTTGGTTCCCAGTTAGTTCCAGCTCTTTGAGGTGTGATGGGTTCATCATGAGAGCCGAGGCCAGAGCAGTACAACCACTTTCAGTGACAGAACAGTATGACAAACTAGAAAAATACAGAGTTAATTACACTTGGCACATGTCTCCAAAAAAAGTGTACGCAGCTACAGTATAAAGTATTGTGTGAAAATGGGCCACATTGAAAAGTACACTATATATTTACATCTCTCACTGACTGACCTACTATCATCTGACTGTTTTTTTCAACACTTCTTTAAGATTCAATTAGGAAATGGTTCAAATTGTACCTGAGTAAAAGGACTAGTTGGCGAAAAGATTTAATTTACATTTATGGTCAGCCAAGATACCAATTTTGATTCATTTGACTTGAGCTGGAGATACAAAGCTAATAAGCTTTTGATCATCAATCAGCATCATGCTAACTGCATCATGCTAACATAATCGCATAAAAATGCTAATCTCTAGCATATATATAAAAAATGTTATCTGAAACATTACACAAGTACGTCAACACTGAAAAGTGAAACTGGAATTGCTTGAGTATTAATTTAGCATTTTAAATACAGGATTTTTTTTTTTTTTTCAAATGCAATTTTTGTATAACCAGACAATGATTGGTAGTCATAATCTTCCATTACATGTTAACCATGTTAGCTTCACTGCAAAACTAAAGAAGCTAAATTTAGACAGAAAACTTGCCTCAGCTACTTGGTTAGATTTGAGGTATGTGGAACCATTTTGCCTGATCCATTTAGTTAATATTCCCAATATATTGATTTATTTAAAGTTATTCATTTAAAGTTCTTATTTGTAGAATTGAAATGAATTAATGTTCACCTTAGCTTCTCTAGCTTACAGCAGGGCTTGCTTAGAAAATCAGAGATGTGGTGTACTCCTCTGTCCCCAACTGGATTCCTGTTCAGACACAGCTCACTCAGGTGAGAGGGGTTTGAATTCAGAGCGTTACACAGTGAGCGGCAGGCGTTAATGTTGATGCCACAGTCTGCTAGGCTGTACATGGAAACATGCAGATAAAGGCTGTCAGCACATAGCTCATTTGCTTAACTCTAGCACATGAGCTATCAGTGTCTTTTTACTTATGTAATGCATTTCTCATGCAAACACAAAATTACACATTTTAAGCTTCAAGTTAAGCCCTGAAAGTAAACATTTATTCTGAAACTTAAGGTGATATAAAAATGTTTTAGACAAATCCCCTACCTTAGAACTCTCAGTTTACAGGATGGATTCCTCAGGCCATTAGAGAGATGCTGTGCGCCGTAGTACTTAAGAACATTTTTACTCAAATCCAACTCAATCAAGCTGGACTTACTGTTCAGCGCTGCAGCCAGGTGTGTACAACTTTGGCTGTTTAGTTGACAGCTACAAAGCCTGGTGACAAATTGTAAGTTTCACCTTCAATAAAGTATTAAAACAATCATTTTGTCTAAATAAATGACCTTAAGTGACTGTTTAAAAGTATAAAAAGAGTGAACTAGCACTCACTTTAATGTCTCCAGCCTACATTGTGGCTTCTGCAGAACATCACAGAGGAAGAATATTCCTGATTTACCCAGGGTATTAAAGCTCAGGTCAAGCTTTCTCAGGTGTGAAGGGTTTAAATTAAGGGCTGAGAAAAGGGACCTGCAATCTTCTGCTTGAATTCCACAATCAGACAACCTGCAATAAAACAAACAGGATTAGGAATATAGACAATGGAGTATACTCTAGAACCATTTAATCTAGTTTTAGCATGAGGGAAGGTTTAGTATGAAAGTTCTAATTTGAACATCACAACAAATGGGTTTGCTTTCAGAAAAGGTTTAAGTAGAAGTGTTAACGTCCTGTGAATAATTTTTCTAAGAGTGTACAGCACACTGTAATGGTCAAATTGTTCATGTTGGGCCAGCACTGGTTAATATTAAACAAACATGAATAGGTGGCATACTTATTTGTGTTCAACACATGATGAACTTACTCCAGAATTTCCAGTTTACAGTGTGGACTTTGAAGACCTTCAGAAAGAATTTTTACGCCAGACTGATGCAAAATATTACCATTGAGTTTCAGTTCTCTGAGGCTTGAAGACTTTGAGCTGAGGGCTGACGTCAGTGCTTGAAAGCCTTTGTCTACAAGGTTACAGTTTCTGACTCTGGAAGACAAATCAGGAGACAAAGCTGATACAAAAAAAAGCTTTCTGAAAATGATTATATTATCATCTTCCATGGGTTGCAGACATGAAAACTTACTCAGCTGTTCTGGACGCCATCACAACAGGCAGCATTCTCTGAAGGCATTCATCTGAATTGTCCATACTGTATTTCCTCAGGTCAAAGATGTCTAGTGCATTTTCTGAGGTCAGCAACACAAACACCAGAGCAGACCACTGTGAAGGGGAGAGCTTGGTCTTGGCAAGGCGCCTAGATATCTGGAAGTTTTGTATCTCTTCCTCTAGAGAAAAGTCATTGAGTTCATTTAGGCAGTGAAACAGGTTGATATACTTCTCTGGATTAAGATGCGTCCTGAGGTGGCTCTTGATGTACTCGATTGTGTCTTGAACACTTTGGGAACTGCATGCTGATATCTGTGGCAACAGCACTTGCAGGAGAGCCTGGTTGCTTTCCTGAGAGATGCCAAGAAGGAAGCGGAGGAACAGGTCAAACTCCCCGCTTTTACTTTGCAAGGCTTTGTCCACAGCGGTCTTGTGGAGGTCAGTGAGGGACGAACATGGAAATTTTGTTACTTTCCACAGGTTAAGCACAGTTTTGTTCCCTTTGCTGAAGGTTATGTGCACATACAAAGCTGCAAGATGTTCTTGGATGCTTAAGTGTACGAAGCAGAAGACCTTTCCTTTACTATGGACAAGCTCAAAGTCCTCTCTGAAGATTCGCGTGCAAACTCCTGAGTACAGGACTGCATCCCTGACATTGATGCCACACTCTTTCAAGTCTTCCTCGTAGAAGATCAAATTGCCTTTTAGCAACTGTTTGAAGGCAAGCTCTCCTAATTTAACAATCATCTCGCTGTCTTTCTGCTGAGCCTCAGTATACTTTTCCTTTCTAATGCAAGTCTGAATTATTAGAAAATGTGTGTACATTTGAGTCAGTGTCTTGGGGATTGCTTTACCTTCTGCTTCTTTTAACATCTTCTCCAGAACAGTTGCTGAAATCCAACAAAACACCGGTATGTGGCACATGATGTAGAGGCTCCTTGACAACTTCAGATGCTTGATGACGTCATTGGCCAGGCTTTCATCTCTGATGTTCTTCCTTAAGTACTCTTCCTTTTCAGGGTCATTAAATCCTCGGATCTCAGTGACCTGACTTATCCATTTATGAGGAATTTGACTAGCTGCTGCTGGTCTAGAGGTTATCCAAATGAGTGCAGAAGGAAGAAGATTCCCCTTGATGAGGTTTGTCAGTAAAACATCAACTGAGGTAGTGATATTTACCTCACTTACAACCATACTGTTTTGAAAATCCAGGGTTAAACGATGTTCATCCAGACCGTCAAAAATAAACACAGTGTTGTGTGTGGTAGCATTGGTAAACTTAATTTCTTTTAGCTGTGGAAAGAAATGGTGAACCAGATCCTCCAGATTGAAGCACTGGCCTTTCATCAAGTTAAGCTCCCTGAAGGGAAGTGGAAATATGAAGTGGACATCCTGATTAGCTGAGCCTTCAGCCCAGTCCAGAATGAATTTCTGCACAGAGACTGTTTTTCCAATGCCAGCAACTCCCTTTGTCAGCACAGTCCTAATGAATCCATCTTGTCCAAGTAAGGGTTTAAAGATGTCGTTGCATTTGATTGGCTTGTCGTCTGCTGACTGGTGAATTCTTGATGTTGTCTCAATCTGTCTCACCTCATGTTCATTATTCACTTCTCCACTTCCTCCCTCCGTAATGTAAAGCTCTGTGTAGATGTCACTGAGAAGTGTTGAATATCCAGGTTCATAAGATAACCGCTGGAATCGATTCTTTAGACTGGATTTTAATTTCATGCATAATTCTTTGTCAGGTAATGTTGAGCACCTATAATATAACCACATTATTGACCACACATAGATTTCTTTTTAACAATAAACAAACAAACACAGTAAAAACAGTCTTTAATGATTATGTAACAAGAAGTTGGCTTACTTTTGAGAGTCTTGAGCAGAGTGAATCATGCTTTCTGTAATGCCAGTTACGTTTGTCCTTGGTTTTCTTGGATGAATCTTGGTTCTATTCCTATTTCTTTGGAGACAAGTGTCAAAAGTTGTACAGTTGTTAAAAAGTCCAGCTCTGGTCCTAAATAACTTTATGTATTATCATATTGACCATACCCACATCTTTTTACATCATTTTCATTTAGTGCATTTTCTCTGCTGCTCTCCTTGACTCTCTTGAAGTCTTTGAGGTCTACTACTGGCACTCTAGTCTTAAGGAGACTTACATTAACAGGGACAATCCCTTTAGATGCAAGTTCTAAGTAGGTTGATCTGGTGTGTGCTAGGGCACAATATGCATTACTTTGCCAGAATTACCTTCCTTATCACTGTAGGGCTAATCTACAGAGTGCATAAACTTTACCTTCAATGATAACAAGGCTGATGTCAAATGAAACAAGAACACACAGTGCCTGTCCTGATACTTCTTTGACTGTAACAAACATGTGTTTGTAAATGTGTGTGATTTCTCCTGATGAATTGGCCTGAATGAACATGAGGATGAAAAGAATGCACATTAAATGCTATGGCCTTCACAATCACCAGATCTCAACCCATTTGAACACCTATGGGAGATTTTGGACTGATTTGTCAGAAAGCACTCCACGACCATCATCAAAACAACACCTCAGGGAATATCTTTTCGGAAGAACAGTATTCCATCCCTGTAGTACAGTTCCAGAGACTTGTAGAATCAATGCAACGGCTCATAATTCAGTGGAGGAAAAAGTATTTGATCCCCTGCTGATTTTGTATGTCAAAGGGACGATGGACGGGGCCATGTACCGTCAAATCTTGGGTGAGAACCTCCTTCCCTCAGCCAGGGATTCATTAAAATGCAAATCAATTTATAACTTTTTTGAAATGTGTTTTTTCTGGATTTTTTTTGTTGTTATTCTGTCTCTCACTGTTAAAATACACCTACCATTAAAATTATAGACTGATCATTTCTTTGTCAGTGGGCAAACATACAAAATCAGCAGGGGATCAAATACTTAGGTCCATAGACCAGTCACTTTTGAGAGACGCACAGCTTGGTGTTGATGTGTGTGATCTCTCCTGCTGGATCATCCTGAATGAACATGGATAATGTCAGAATACTTTGTTGCCTGTGTATCTGTAACAACTTAAATGGTTCTAAATTAAAGAAATGCAATTTCAGTGCCTTGTTTATTTTGACATGACTGATGGACACACTGCATATTGACTTCACAGAATATGCTAGTGCCCTCCACTAATATTGGCACACTTGGTAAATATGAGCAAAGAAGGCTGTGAAAAATTGTCTTTATTGCTTAACCTTTCGATCTTTTGTTAAAAAAATTCACAAAAATACTCCGCTCTCATGGATATCAAACAATTGCAAACACAACACAGGTTTATCCAAAAAAAATATATCTTTGTTAAATATAGGTGTGCAACAATTATTGGCACCCTTATAGTCAATACTTTGTGCTACTTCCCTTTGATAAGATAACAGCTCAGAGTCTTCTCCTTTAACACCTGATGAGGTTGGAGAATACATGGCAAGGGTTCTGAGACCACTCCTCCATCCAGAATCTCGCCAGATCCTTCAAATTTTGAGGTCCACGCTGGTGGACTCTCCTCTTCAGTTCATCCCTCAGGTTTTCTATGGGTTTCAAGTCAGAGGACTGGGATGGCCATAGCAGGACCTTGATTTTGTGGTCAGTAAACCATTTTTGTGTTGATTTTGATGTATGTTTTGGATCATTGTCCTGCTGGAAGTTCCAACCTCAGCCCATTTTAAGCTTTCTGGCAGAGGCAGTCAGGTTCTCATTTAATATTTGTTGATATTTGATAGAGTCCATGATGCCATGTATTCTAACAAAATGTCCAGGTCCTCTGGCAGAAAAACAGCCCGAAACATTAAAGAGCCACCACCATATTTAACCGTGGGCATGAGGTACTTTTCCTTATGGCTACCTCTCTGTGTGTGCCAAAACCACCTCTGGTGTTTATTGCCAAAAAGCTCTATTTTGGTTTCATCTGACCATAGAACCTGATCCCATTTGAAGTTCCAGTAGTGTCTGGCAAACTGAAGATGCTTGAGTTTGTTTTTGGGTGAGAGTAGAGGCTTTTTTCTTGAAACCCTTCCAAACAACTTGTGGTGATGTAGGTGACTTTGGATTGTAGTTTTGGAGACACTCTGACCACAAGATGCAACTAACTTCTGCAATTCTCCAGCTGTGATCCTTGGAGATTTTTTGGCCACTCGAACCATCCTCTTCACAGTGCATTGAGACAATATAGACACACGTCCAATTCCAGGTTGATTCATAACATTTCCAGTTGACTAGAACTTCTTAATTATTGCCCTGATGGTGGAAATGGGCATTTTCAATGCTTGTGTTATTTTCTTATAGCCACTTCCCATTTTGTGAAGCTCAACAACCTTTTGCCGCACATCACAGCTATATTCCTTGGTCTTACCCATTGTTATGAATGACTAAGGGAATTTGGCCTATGTGTTGCCTCATATTTATACCCCTGTGAAACAGGAAGCCATGGTTGAACAAATTCCTGTTCATAGTCACCCAGGTGTACAAAAATTTTAAATATCAATGGGAATTTACTTGAAATATATTTTTCTCATATGAATTCATGGGGTGCCAATAATTGTTGCACACCCATATTTAACCTATATTATATAAAATATAATTTTTTTCAGGATAAACCTTTGTTGTGTTTGCAATTGTTTGATATCCATGAGAGCAGAGTATTTTTGTGAATTTTTTTTAACAAAATATTGAAAGGTTAAACAATAAAGACAATTTTTCACAGCCTTCTTTGCTCATATTTACTAAGGGCGCCAATATTAGTGGAGCGCACTGTATTTTACGCTGCTGGTGTTTTTTAAGTGTCATTTTCATAAATGCAGCTGTAATTAGCTTTGTATGCATTACATATGTATGTACTGTATATCAGACTTACCTGTGCACTTGTGATGTTTCACTTCGAAACTTCAGTGGAGGATTCATTGAATTATCACTTTTCATCGACAGACAGCTTGGTACAGGCGAAGCTGGTTTTCCCCTGTGAAAACCCCCCAATAAATATTATATTAAATATTATATTTGAATATATCATCTGGAGTTTCAGGGAAACCTGGGGGGTTGAATACTTATTCAAGCAGCATTTTTCAGTTTTTTATTCTTTTCTCTGTGTTATGTAATGGAGTCGAAGACAGATGCAAGTGCAGATAAAGATTTGATAATAATAAAAACAAAACACAAATCAGGAACTATAGAACACACAAGCTAGGAAAATAAACATAAAACAATGACTATAACACAGCAACAGGCAACAAAGGCAAGATGAGACAAAAGGAAAGACAATGTGAGCAGTGCAAAGCGTGACTATATACAAGTGCTCATTAATCCCAAAAGTGAATCAGTTGCAGACAGTCATGTGACATGATCAGGTGAGGTGCAGTGGCTGATGGGAATCGTAGTCTCTAGTCGTTTTCCGGTATTTACATGACACTCTGAAATACTTGCTGACCAATAATTAATTTTGACTTTGAAAATTCACTGTAAGAGAACATGAGTTTGTAATAAAAAAATAATAAATACTGACAGGAACAACATCCAACCAACCTGAAGCACTTGGAAGAAATTTGCCAGAATGAATGGGTGAAAATCATTCCCAACAGAGTGCAAAGCTGGTAGGAACTTACTTTTTTTGCAGGAAAAGGTGGTTCTAACAAGTATTAGTCTAAAGGGGTTAAATACTTATGCAAGCAGCATTTTCCATTTGTAATTTATTTTTAAAGATCTGCTGACAAATAATGAATTTTGATTTTGACATTTTACTTAAAGAGCATATTGATTTGCACAAAGATACCTGAAAATGTGCATAGAAGCTGGGCACAGGGCATGAGCTACACTGCATATTGTACTTCACAGAATATGATCATGTATCTTATGCTGCTGGTGTTTTTTATGTGTCATTTTCATAAATGCAGTGACAGCTTTATACATACGTATTCACTGTATATCAGACTTACCTGTGCACTTGTGATGTTTCACTTTGAAACTTCAATGGAGGGTCCATTGAATTATGACTTTTCATTGACAGACAGCTCGGTACAGGTGAAGCTGGTTTTCCCCTGTGAAAAAAAAAAAATTAAATATTATACTAAATATTTTATTTGAATGAACACATCATGCATGGCTACGTTTCTTCATTTGTCTAACCGATCATATATTCACCTGTGTGCTCCTGCCACCACTCTTATATGTCACCCTGTGTTCCTGCCTCTTCTGAAAGTACGTGTTCACCACAGCCATCTCCATACTTTTAGCAAAGTCTACCAACCTCTGTCCTTCTGGGTTCCTTACCTGAAGACCAAACCTGCCCATCACTTCCTCATCCCCACTATTCCCTTCACCAACAAGTCCATTAAAGTCTGCCCCTATAACCACTCTCTCACCTCTGGGAACACTCTGCATCACTTTCTCAAGCTCGCTCCAGAATCTGCCTTTCTCCTCTTGCTCACAACCTACTTGTGGAGCGTAAGCACTAACAACATTCAACATCACACCTTCAATTTCCAGCTTCAGACTCATCAACCTATCTGACACTCTCTTTACCTCCAGAACATTCTTCACAAACTCCTCCTTCAGGATCACTCCTACTCCATTTCTCTTCCTGTCCACCCCATGATAAAACAGTTTAAACCCTGCTCCAATGCTTCTAGCCTTGCTCCCTTTCCACCTGGTCTCCTGGACATACAGAATGTCGACTTTCCTCCTCTGCATCATATCTACCAGCTCTCTGCCTTTACCTGTCATCGTACCAACATTCAAAGTCCCTACTTTCAGTCCTAAACTCCTGCCTTTCCTCTTCTCTCTCTGCCTATGGACACGCCTTCCTCCTCTAACACACCTTCCTCCTCTCCTTCTTCGACACCAACAGTTGCCCAATTTCCACCAGTGCCCTGTAGGTCACCGGCACCGATGGCGGTCGTTGTTAACCCAGGCCCCGACCGATCCGGTATGGAAGTCATGTTAGTGATTCGCATATTGAATTTGGCAAAAGTTTTACGTCGGATGCCCTTCCTGACACAACCCTCTCTATTTATCCGGGCTTGGGACCGGCACAAAAAGTACACTGGCTTGTGACCTCCTGTGGCTAGATTTCCTATAATGCCTGATGGAAAATTCATGGCAAGGGTTCTGAGACCATTCCTCCATACAGAATCTCTCCAGATCCTTCAAATTTCAAGGTCCACGCTGGTGGATTCGCCTCTTCAGTTCACCCCTCAGGTTTTCTATGGGTTTCAAGTCTGTGGTCAGTAAACCATTTTTGTGTTGATTTTGATGTATGTTTTGGATCATTGTCCTGCTGGAAGATCCAACCACGGCCCATTGTAAGCTTTCTGGCAGAGGCAGTCAGGTTCGTTCCTTTGTTCGTTCTATCTATCTATCTATCTATCTATATATCTATCTATCTAGCCCTCTCTCTCTCTCTCTATTTCTTTCTCTCTCTCACACACACACACACACACACACACACACACACACACACACACACACACACACACACACACACACACACACACACACACACACAATTATATAGATAGATAGATTCTGTAGATAGAGCTTTTAAAACTTGACTTGTGCCAGGTGTGCATGTCACAGCATGAACATGAATACTCTACTGCCTGTAACAGCTTGTTAACACATTATGGCCCTCATGTTGAAAAAAGGAAAATTCTGTAATGGCTTAATAGTGTAGTTTAAACATTGTTCCAATAAGATCAAGATCAAGGGCTGTTTGATTCCAGAAATTTGTAT
The DNA here is from genome assembly GCA_023630585.1 of Cranoglanis bouderius. NCBI lineage: Eukaryota > Metazoa > Chordata > Actinopteri > Siluriformes > Cranoglanididae > Cranoglanis > Cranoglanis bouderius. The sequence goes on from CM042540.1 coordinate 10,609,588, forward strand.
AATCAGGGGATCTTTTTTATGGGGGGATCAAATCTGTGTAAATCAGCGTAGGCTATGAACCTAACTCTTGTGCTAATAGATCATCTCCTAGTCTTACCCGGGAATGCTTGATGATTCTTCCCGAAACTTCAGTGGAGGGTTCATTGAATGGTCACTTTTCATTGACACACAGCTCGATACAGGCGAAGTCAGTGTTATGCTGTAAAAGAGGATTAATAGTAGACATGATATTTCCACCATGAAACTACACAACTGGCTCCATTTCTCTAATAAACATGACCAATGGTTACACCATTCATGTTTTACAATAAATCAACATAAATTATTTTGATTCTAAATGCTGAAAATCATCAGAAGTTGGTGGGTGTTAACACTGGAACACAATGCAGCCTCACATGAATATTTAATATATTTTATATATTACACAGTTAATATATTTAGTTATTATTCAAACAAACATCAACTGATATGAGTGTTTATTAACATTACTGGCAATACACTCACCATCCACTTTAATAGGAACACCTGTACACCTGCTCATTTATGCAGTTATCCAATCAGCCAACCATGCAGCAGCAGCACAATGCATATAATCATGCAGATACAGGTCAAGAGCTTCAGATAATGTTTACGTCAAACATCAGAATGGGTAAAAAATGTGATCTCTGTGACTTTAACTGTGGCATGTTTGTTGGTAGGCCTCTCACGATAACTACTTTTGTTGGACAATATATTGTCCCAGAAATAATTGCGATAAACCATATTATTGTCATTTTAAGACCATTTTATGCCACTGAAATAATAATAATAATATAATAGCATAATAATGCAAGTACACCCTTTCAAAGCGCAATGAACTTTTAATTCTTAAGAACATTCAGACATTGGAATTGAAATGTAAAAAAAATTTTGTTTTCTGATGAAAATATCCTTTAAATGTAGTCAGTATTTTGTCGTCATATTTAAGTTTAGTAAACTTTACTCTGACTAAAATGGCATTGAATATTAGTCAACAGCATTTTAACTTGAAAATGCAATAATTAAACCAAATATTCACACATTTTATATATTAACTTAAACATGTATCAACAAACACATGAAAACTGGCCTGCTGTGAAAACCTGAGCTCCTGAAATAACATTACAATGAGTGCACTACTGTAATACAATATCATGAATTCTTTTCCTTTATGGCATTTGGCAGACACCCTTATCCAGAGCAACTTCCATTTTTATGTAATTTATACAACTAAGTAGTTGAGGATTAAGGGCCTTGCTCAAGGGCCCACAGTGGCAGTTTGGCACTGATGGGGTTTGAACTCACGACCTTCTGGTCAATAATCCAACATCTTAACCACTGAGCTACCACTACCTGAGCTACCACTTCATGCTTAGATAGTCATTGTCCGTGTTTTAGTGCGTTGTTACAGAAAGCGCGTATTCACAACGTGACTTATCATTCTATCTATAGCTACCTAGCGCCAACTGAAGTTCAAGTTCACTTGTGCATTCGTGTCATTTTGTGCAGAAACAAGTGGTAATATTAGGTTTATGTTGTGTAAATGTCTGATTAACCACATGTGTATAGGATGCATTTGGGTGAGTTAATTAACCCTCTAGTAAAGTGCTTCAGTTTACCGCTGTTCATTCAGCTTCAGCTCACGCAGCTTAAGCGGGTCAATCCCTGACATTATTGACTACGACTGGATTATTTGAAACACTAGAACTGTTCTTTCTAGATTTTTCTTCATCAAAAAACATTGTTAGTACATTGTTAATATTTTGCATCATTTCTTCAACAGTATGTTTTAATTAAAATCAGTGCTAGTGCTTGCTACACATCTTAAACTCGAATGCACACAGTTTTTGTATTCGAATGTGCATTTTTATCTTAAATTCGACGAATATGCGTACATTTGACAGCCCTAGAGCAGACGAGAGGACAGAAGCAGTGTGAATGGGTAAAATGTTGGTGACATTCATTCTTATGTGAACAAACACACATGTAAACACAATATCGCTTCCTTAACATAGCACTTCCTTAAATCGGCTTGTCTGGCACCAGCAACCTTGCCATGATCAAAACTCACTTTTTTCCTCATTCCAATTACTGAGCATTAATTGAAGCTCTTGATCTGTATCTTCCTGAGTGTATGCATTATGGAATGAATGAACAGGTGTACATGTGTTCCTAATAATATTGGTTAATTGAAAATTAATAGTGCAACTGTACTGGTATACAATAAATCAGTCTAAAGACTGACTAAGTAAACTGAACATACAGTAAGTGTTAAGAACTCTTTTGGATAAAACGACCCATCAGCTGGGCATAATGCTGCACGTTTGACAAAGAAAAAAAAGACAAGAAGAAGCAACTGTGATTATAAAACACTTTTGTGTGGTTGCTCTTTGTTCATCATGAAAGCTGAATTTCTGGTTTCTATGAGCTTGCAATTCTTCATTGGTGCACAGGCATACCTGTTGAGACCTGTTCAAACTCAACTTCATAAGACCCCCTTTTCACATTTAGCCCAAAACAATTTGAAGACATAGATTTATTTCCATAATAATACAAAGATTTTAAAAAATATATATTTTCTTTTTAAATGCTCACAACACCACAGCTCAGGTCTTCAGAGGTCATAGTAAGGCCTTCGCATTTCAAATGAAATTCGAAACATGGTAATTTGATGGTAAAATGTTTGCACAAACACTTACTTCTCACACACAGGATCGGCTTGGTGTTTATTAATTGTCATTTCAGACATCACTGTGCTAAGATCTGAATCTGCCAGCCCTCTCTGGGGCACATCTCTAGGTGGGCTCTTATTCATAGCTGCCATCCTGTGTAGTGAACACCATAACACAGCATGACGTCGCACATCATAACAATATAGCTGAAAGTTCAGATAAAATTTTTGCTACAAGAGTAATCAATATCAATAAATCCCTCCAATAAAGCCAAGGATATTAACATGGGAGGTGAATTAAATGCCCATAATGAGTTTGTGGCACTAAAGACATTAATAATGCATAAGGAACGTTCTAACTATTTAGAAACATATTATTAGCAACAAAAAAAAAAAAAAAAAAAAAAAGATTTTGCTTACTTTTACGCCTCCATTTCTCACTTTGAATGATTATCCTATTTTCCCCGGTTTTGTGAATGCTCCTACTGGCTCCATTGCTCCGTTGTGGCTGCATCGGTTTCGTTTCCCCTCTTGGCTCCACCCAGTTATCATGTGACTGGTAACTCTTTAACTCTCTCTGTCTCAGCTTGCTCAAAGTGCAAACCACCAGCATTCATACAAACATTACTCAGATCCTGGTAAACAAGATTTAAAAAAAAAAAAAAAAAATCTCTCTCTCTCTCTCTCTCTCTCTCTCAAATTGAGAACTCCCGATGTGTAAATATTACTGAAAGAATGTTCAGAGCTTGAATTGAAGGTGGCAGGCAAGAGATTGTCATCCCACAAATTACACAAATGATGTTAACCAAATAGCAATAGTCATGCCTATCGTATAGCTTTTCTCCCTCTGTTGTGTTAATGTTATTATATCCCTTAACCCTTTAACATCCTCACTAAGAAAAAGCAATGGAAAAATTTCCTTGTGGCAATAGCAACAATGTTTATTAAAAAAAAAAAAAAAAAAAAAAAAAAAAAAATCATTGGATTAATGTGATCTGTCAGAAGAACTTTGTATTTGCAGTATATGCAGTGACTCCTACGTCTAAGGAAACAAGTGGATCTAAACCATGCCAGAAAAATAAATCCCATAGCATAACATAGCCACTGAGTTTCCTAATACTTATTCATCCACTGTGAGTAAATTAAGTGACAAAGTGAACTAATGAGCAATTAATGAGCAAAGAGAAGTACACACTCTCATTGCCTATTAGTAACTGTGCTTAAGAGGCAGAATGGCACTGGAGAACTCTTTTGTTCAAACCGTATGATGGTTTTATAAAAGAGTGTTGTCAAGAATTACACTTCTAAACAAAGATGACGTGCCAGAATGGACAGTTTAATCAGCTGCTTGAGGAAAAACTAAAACAGATTGATGATTGACATAGCAACACAGAATGTTGAAGTGTGGAGGAAGTGTTCAAGTTCAAGTTCAGTTTATTTGTATAGCGCTTTTAACAATGGACATTGTCCCAAAGCAGCTTTACAGAAGTATATAAATTAAGGACATAGATTTTAAATTTATGAATTTATCCCCAATGAGCAAGCCAGCGGCGACGGTGGCAAGGAAAAACTCACTGTGATGATATAAGGAAGAAACCTTGAGAGAAACCAGACTCAAAGGGGAACCCATCCTCATCTGGGTAACACCGGATAATGGTCTCATCTGTCCTTAAAGAAATAGTACTGCACAAAATAAAACATACAATTTTTTTACATTTAAGGCAATTGGCAGATGCTCTTATCCAGAGCGACTTACATTCATCTCATTTTTATACAACTGAGCAGCTGAGGGTTAAGGGCCTTGCTCAAGGGCCCACCTGTGGCAGCTTGGCAGTGCTGAGATTTGAACACACGAACTTCTGAGCAAACTCCACACACACAGGGCGGAGGCAGGAATCAAACCCCCGACCCTGCAGCTAACCACTAAGCCGTGTGCCCCCCATAGCTCATAGCTCCAGTGTAAAATATCTCAGCAAACTTCAGACACATCTTAGCTGCACTGTTCCTTTATTATCGCCGAGAGAGAAGAGTGAGGATTTTCACGTCTTGAATGTGTATGTTTCTCAGAAAGGGAGAAAGAAGTTCAGTAGTAGCATCCATACAATACATTTCTGTCTTCAATATATATATATATATATATATATATATATATATATATATATATCATTTTAATATATAGTGAATATAAGTATATAGATCGTGAAGCTTTCTCTTTGCACTTTATTTGTGTCCTCTCAGCACTATGTATGTCATACATGTACAGTACTGTGCAAAAGTTTTAGGCACCCTATTTTTTTTAGTACAAACTTTGTTATATATTTTTTATTTTATGACTTCTACATTATCAGGTCAGTACAAAAAACATTTTAGATTCCCAAACATTAGTTTTTTAGCAAAAAATTAAATGTTACAGAAAAAATGTTTGTGTGTCATTAGAGAAAGCAGCATATTACGTAAGAGACACTTTTCAGACAAAAAACACAATGAAGGCTGCTGGGTTTTGCTGCAAAAATAAGAAGCAAGTGCGAAAGTCAAAGTCTACAGAAAAACTGTGGCTGGTTCTGCAAGATGCTCAATAAAACTTACCAGCTCATTTCCTTATAAAACTGCACAAATTGTACCAGAGACTACTATTTTTATATTGATTTTTTGTTTCATTTACTACAGTTTACTGCTCTTTATGGTGTGCGTATATATATATATATATATATATATATATATATATATATATATATATATATATATATATATATATATATATATATATATATATATATATATATATATTAATGTAGAAACATTTAATTTCATTATTTTGAAGGCATCTTTGCTCTACAGCATTTCTTTGCATGTGCCTAAAACTTTTGCACAGTACTGTATCTTGCACCTTGGATCCAAGAGACACGTTATTTCATCTCACTGTGTACTGCACACTGTATATGGCTGTGATAACAATAAAGATCCACTTGACTTGACCTGAAATATCTGTGATGCTTTAGGCATTACTGAAGACCACTTCATGGGAGATTCAGTGTTCTTTCCTCAGTGTCTGGACTTCCCACTAAGGTTCTTCTAGTTAAAAGTGAAGCCAGAGGATTAGAGCCCTGGCATAACACCTCTGCATCCTGCCAAAAAACACAATGTGTTCACAGAGCTTCAGACACATTGGGTAAATTTATGTTCAAATCCTCAACTGCCAGACACTCTTGGCCCTTGATTCCATCTCTCAACTAGATTTACTATAATAACAGCTCCTGTCCTTGTTGTTCTTCCTTCCACCTAGTGTAAATTATTATATTAATGTACTTTTGTAATTCAATTATGGTATAAGTTTGTGTAGTATAAAAAAGAAATTTAGAAATCACTAAAAAATCAGAGCTAGTGCTACAACACTCAGAAACAGCATGTGGCGCCATACCACCACTTACAAGACAATATTTCATGGAAAGGTCTGTGTGTCATGAAACTGAGACATACTGCTACACTCTCAGGAAAAGGGTACTAAACAGTACCTTTCCTTGGTCCTTGGGTGATACACTTATATTTTCTGCTTTTAATATTTTAGATTTTACCTGGAAATGTGGATATAGTGTATATTTAAGGTAAATAATTTGACAGTAAATACCTTTTAGAGTAAAGCATTAAAGGTACACTGTATTCACCTTTCTGTGTAACAGATGCATACTGGTATAGAGGGGTGGTATAGTTTAGTACCCTTTTTCTGAGAGTGTACCGTAAATTGCAGGAGAGAAACAGGATTTCATTCGGATCTTGACTGTACCAAATTTGCACTGACACAGACACTTTGTTGCTAAGCTTATGCCATTTTTATTATTTTGTTTATTAAAAAAAGATTTTTCAGTCAAATGTTTTATATTACATAATGAAAGGTAATGAAAACTTTGGGCCTTTTGCACCACAGGCTTAACACTACACTAGGGTTCCTTAAATGTTTATTGAATAATTATGGGCTCTTAGTCTTTAAAAAATGTTCTACTTGGAACTAAATGGAAAATATTCTGTTGCGTGTAAGGATTCCTCCAAATGAAGAATCCATAAGGGTTATAAATTTTCCATGAGTGCAGAGTTTAAACCAATTATAATGAGAAGGTTCCATGAGCCATCAAATCTGTCATCTTGGTCTCTAAGCAAACTATTAATTTTTCATTTTACATTTACATTTATGGCATCTGGCAGATGCCCTTATCCAGTGTGACTTAGAAAGTGCTTTGTAGTCTCTATCAAAAACACATTCTCATTCCCAAGGTTAAACAATAAAGACAAATTTTCACAGCCTTCTTTGCTCATATTTACCATTCATTGAAAATGTATATGTCACATAATATTTACTGGACTTCATGTTAACACACAATTATACAGCTTTTGTGTTTTTAAAATTGCCTATGTTGCAAAACCAAGCCAAGAGAACTGTAAATTACATGTATTTACATAAGTCTTAGTGATTACGTGACACTTTTATCATAAAGTACACTGATGTGCATTCCAAATGGTCGTAAGCCCCCATGGTTTCGACCCCTACAAAGAGAGACCCTTCAGAGTTCTCAGTGTGGTGGACAAAGCATTCAGATGGGTATGGAGCATATGATCAAGTCAACACAGACTGATATCTCTATAATGTCTAACAATGTCCTGGACGTGTCCATGAGCTTGTAGATAAATCAGCACAGAAGTGCATTAGACAGTTACATCACTCCTCTGTTCTAAATGTTACTTTTTTCTCTCTCTCTTTTTTTAAGTGTTTCTTAACAGTGTAAGAATACTGTGCTTGGCTCAAATCCTTCAATGATGATGAAAAAAAAAAATCCTGTATATCTTATCTGTAACAAATGTAATTTTACCACAGAGAAATTTCCACACATGACTTAATAATCATAGGAGCAGGAAGTGGGGGCTGCCCCCTAGTGGTACATGCCAGGACTGCTGTTTCCTTACATCTCCTAAAAATCCAGAGACGTCACACTTTTACATTCAGTTGGCAGCCCCTCCTAATTAAAGCATCTTCCTGTATGCCTGCGTATAATAGAAATCTAAGGGCAGTTGGTGAATTCCTTCAATAAATCCTTCAACTGTTACACTGCAACACTTCAGACCTTAGGATGACTTCAATCTAACTTTTTAGCACTAGAGCAATACAGTAAAACATGGTTTCTGGTTATGTATGAAGGTTGAAAGTTTTGCTGTGTCTGTGCTCTGACCAGTACAACTACTTTGTTAACGTTTAACCATAAATGCTTCCTTGTAAAAAGTCTCTGAAATGTTGGTTTCTACCACTCTAGAGCTTAATTTTGCTCTTGATTGAAGTATAAATAAGTTCTACAGTAATACATTTCACATTATTTATTGATGGACTTAAACTCCTGCCCTTAAAACTTACATTATGAGTTTTGAGTAAAAAGTTTCCCCTTCTATTCTCAGTCCAGGGAAAAGCTCTTCTTCATGGTATTCGCATATAATCCAAACCTGGTCTGCATTTTCCCCCCCGATATGAACTCTGTGAACTTCAGTCAGACTCTTAAAGCAGAACTTAATACCACAGACTTAACATTGGAGCCAATGTTCCAGATGATGCTTAAATTTCTGAGCACTATAGAGGAGTGTTAATGTTTTATACTGTTTATGTTTTAAATTGAAACCAGCCAAAACTATAGAGATTGAGCAAAAGTGAGATACACAGAGACAGAGAGGGGCTGAGAGTGACTGGAAGAGAGAGTGAGAGATGTTTCCAGTCCCTTAGCAGCTGTGCGCTGAGAGGAATTCCCTTTGAGCCACAAGTGGAAAATATTCCTCACTAAGTACAAAGCAAATTCATTCTCATTTACTGAAACCACAGCAGGCTGTTCTCAGATGGTGCTCTTTCAGGGACTTTTGCTCAGCAGCGAAGTAGGAATGCATACAGCCTGCAATAGCCATGCAACTGCTTTAAAAATGTGCTGTACAGACTTTTCCTACTTGGGGCAGATGAAGATAAAACCTGTTAGATGTCACTGTGGCTGAATTCTGGCAAATAGCCCAAAATGAGGAAAAAGCCAGTTTAGCCAAATTGCTTTTTTTTTCCTGGCTATAACATACTTTGACACCTAATTATACAACACACCAAAATGACATGGAAACTATATTTACTTTTAAACCTTGCTTTGGTTTTCTGTTTGCAGAGATAATGTAGTTTAAGGAGCCAGTTTAACAATAGCAGCGATTCTTGCTAGCTAAATATGATTTCCGCATATGGTAAATGTTACGATTTGAATTTTTTGGATAGCCATGTACTGTAACGAAACAGACATAAGCCTAATCAGCTCAGTCTGTAATCAGATACTGACTGACAGAACATCTGATGTGATGTGATGATCCTGTGCCTTCACACTGTGATTATTTCCCCCACCAATGTAAGAATAAACAGTGAAAATGCTGTGAAGGACTTTTACAACAGGAGACAAGACAGAGATGCTGATAATCAAACCAATAACTCATTTCCTATTGCAAACATATCATTTTTTGAAAACATGTTTAACATATAAATGTGGGCAGTGGTAGTGCAGTGGTTAAGACGTTGGGCTACTGATCAGAAGATCATGAATTCAAATCCCAGCACTGCCAAGCTGCCACTGTTGGGCCCTTGAGCAAGGCCCTTAATCCTCAGCTGCTGAGATGTATAAGTGAGATAAATGCAAGTCCCTCAGGATAAGGGTGTCTGCTAAATGCTGCAAATGTATAAAATAGCATAGCTTATTATAATACTTGTTACATATTAAATCTATTGTGTGTTGGTGTGTTTCAATGGAATTGAGGCAAGCAGATTTTAAAATGCTAGGACTTTATTTATGGTTGAGATACATGCAAAGGAGAAACATTTCAGTTCAGCAAAGCCTATGATTTTCAGAATTAATTATATATAGTAGAAAATGTCAGTTTGACCATTTGAAGGGTTTTTGAAGTTGGTCACTTCTTCAGTGCTGCCATATCAACTATAATGTTCAGAAAGATAAATGTAGGCTTATAAAATTAACATCAGTAATGTGTACAAGAAGGGAAAGAGGAGATTGTGAGCTTTTAAGATTATGTTTTATGTAATAGCACCCAGTCAGAAGCTCCTGCCTTGAAGTAGAAAAAAATACTCTCCAAACTATTTAAGTTCATTCTACACTTCAGCCATGTAAACCAAATCCTGCGAGTGTGTGTTTGTTACAGAATTACTGGAAATTTCACTTTCGAAAACAGAAATCCAGATGAAGCATTTTATCCGTGTACTGTTGTGAACGAGCCTGGCATTTGGGTTGTCCTGAAAGGCCAAGTTGCTAGGAGAACCTGTGCTGAACGCTCAGCTTCTGTTCTAACCGAGAGCTGTATTATGATCAGGCCTGAATAGCCACACAAAGCAAGGCTTATTCTCAGGGGGGGAAAGGGAGAAAAAAAAAAAAAGAAAAAAAAAAAAAAAAAAAAAAAAAAAGACAGGGAGGGAGTGAAACTGAGCTACAGGACTTTTCCCATGAACCTATCGGGCAGCTCACTTCCTTGTCATGGTCATACTAAGGGGCTGTAGCAGGACGGGTTTGGGCTTACTGACATGGATGTGAGAGTCTTTTGGATCCCGTCACCCCCCCCCCCCCCCCCACACACACACACACACACACGCACGCACACCCCTTTATGGTCCCTGAGAAGAACGAGATCTCAGTCTGGAGGCAGCATATCTCTGCTAAACAGATCCTCTCGTGTATTTCATCTAAAGACAGTGAGAACATTTCCATGATGGTGCCTTAGTTATGAAAGACAAAAAACCTGTGGCTGTTGGTCATATGTAAAAATTTATTCATTAAAAAATAATTTGACAGGACCATATCGAGTAACAGTGGTAATAAATACAGTGGAGAGAATACAAAAGAAAAGGAAAGGTTGCCTAAAACATAAGGATATGGCACAGGTAACAAAACGACTATTAGATCAAATTAATTAAAGGGCCGATGAATCTAAAAGAGGCTTTGTGTTTAAAACAGACAGCTAGAGACTTCCTGTCCGGGCATGGGAAACTACACAAACTTTCAGGAAGAGGTACTCAAGCCCCTCCTACTGTCCTTGAGTTCAGAGTCCAAGAGCACTGAGACAGCCAGAACGAGATGAACATCCCATAATCAAACTAAATCAGATTACAGGTGGACAAAGAAGACTCTGAGTGCAAGGCTGTGCTCTTTGCATTCTACAAACACCCAGGTTAAAACTGACTTAAAAAAAAAAAAAGAGAAAGAACCAAATGTTCCAAACATAATTAAGAAAAAAAACTTTTAAAAATGCAATACTGACAATCTAGACAAGAATGAGTATTAAGGCAACTTTTTGCTCCCTTTGCATCAGTTTATAAGGCCAGCAAGGAAAGAAATCTTGCTCTGTTGAAATAAGAACCAAAAACAAGGGGGGAAAAATCTTATTGATCTGAACACTGTAATTAAGCCACCTAATAATCAACACCCTGGTCATAGTGGCCACGGTACTCGTCGTATTGCGGCTGGTACTCATGGTGGAATTCTGCTTGGTAGTCAGCCTGGTAGTCGGTGTCGCTGACCTCGGAGCCGGTGGTGCCTGTGCCCTGGCTGCCGTTGGTGTGGGCTCCAGGGTCCCCTGATGAGGGGCAGTATTTGGGGTCGTAGATCTGCCTGCCCAGACCGTACGCACTCATGCCCTTCTGTGAGGCTGTTTTGTTGGTGCCCATCTGCAGAGAGATAGTGGAGTTGTCCATCGGTTGCAGAGACACCTTCTGGTCATAGATGTCTCGCCGGGTGCCGGGGGCGCCCATGCCAGCCTAAAGAGTCGGGAAAGCCCAAAAGACAGGATTAAAAAAAAAAAAAAAAAAAAAAAAAAAAAAAAAAAAAAAAAAAAAAAAAAAAAAACATAAGCGATGTGTTTCTAACCATGTCAGACAATGCTAAAAACATTCAGCATTCACTTTAGCATTTAACTAACTTTTATTCTTTGCCTTACTTTTGCTGCCAATTAAAATTTTTAATATTACTTGTATACTTATGATAGTCATTATAGATTTAAATTATTATACTTGTATATTGTCTTTTTTTGTGATTTAGTGTTTTTTTTATTTTTGAGAAAGCATACAGAACATTTTGCAATAAAAGAAAGAAAACTTATTTGACCACTATTACCCCCTAACCTCCCCCTTCCCACACCCACCCCATTGCACCACAGGACTTAAGACAGATACATAAATAAAATGGGATAAAATAAATAAGTACAGAGAAAAACAAATAAAATAGTAACAATAATAATATCCGAAGCAGTAGCTGCAGTTTAAATATCCTAAATTTCCTTGATTGTACATATCCAATTCTTCCACATCGACAAGGTCACAGGTTTAGCATGATTAGTCCGCGCAGATGACAGTTCCAGATACAGGATCTCCAATAAAGAATGTAGCCAATGCTTAGTAGAAAGGTCATGAGGAGGTTTCCAATGCTGAACAAGTAGCTTCTTTGCAGCCATCATGGCAGCTAGCCAAAATCTCCATACCTTCTCACTTAGAGGGAACTGAGAATTGTCATTCAACAATAAAATACCAGGATCTTTGGGAAAACCTTGTATATTATACTTCTATTTAATACACAAGTACAAGTATAATACACTGAGTACGACATCATTCCATTGACATACCTGACTTGCTCCCTTATTGGTGCCCATCTGCAAGCTAATGGTAGTCTGGTCATACGGCTTGTCCGTTTGGGTCTTTGGGTCATAAAGATGTCTTCTGGTGCCATAAGCAGTCATGCCAGCCTGACTGGCACATTTATTCGTCCCCATCTAGACATCAGCACGAAAAACATGTCAGAAATGGCCAGTGAAACGGACTCAAATCAACAATTAATAACTGGGGTGGGAGGAAAGTTACACACACTAGGGTATAAGAGTGCATCATCACCACATACGTAAATAAGTTATGCTGATGTACCACACCTGTAAGCCAATGACGCAGTTTCCAGCCTTTAACTTCTCATCATTGAAACTGCGTTCCTGCTTGTCTGCATACTTCACACCGATATCAACCCTGGTGTCCAAGCCTTTGGTCTTTGCCTTTGAATAAAAAGAAAATTGTTTGGTACAAAATAAGAAAAAACATAAAAACCTTCTGTAATCTTGCCAATTTTTCTTCTATAAAAGGGAAAGATTGTATAACTCTGAAGTTTGTATTTCTAGACCATATTGTAAAAATGCTAACGACCTATGTGATCCAGATTAGTTTTACATTGGGAAGCGAGATGACTGAGTTAGTCCTGCTGTATCTAAAATCTAACATCTAACATCATGTCAGTCATGTTTGGCACACAAAACCTAAATAAAATAGTGGCTGGGTTTTAAATGCTGAACAATAAAACAGAGATGACATTTAAAAAGATTTGTCAGAGAAGCAAAGCTTCCAGGGGTTCCTACATAGATGTGATGGTCATGTGACCTACTAATGTTTAAGCACAACTTGCAATCGATCATAATTACTTCAGATGTGCTCTGAAAACATTAACAGCCATGTTCCTGGAAATCCCATCTGAATAGTACACAAGAGTGATCCATTTAAGTTCAAAACCAAATAACTAACCTACTGCAACGGTTATTTTATTTATTGATTTTTAACTCCATGACAGCAACAAAGTTATATCATGGAGAGCACAGGGTAACAACTCAATACACACAATTACAAAACTATTTGACGTTTAAGCTTATTACAAGACAAAAATTCTAAAATGCGTTTAGGTTATACCTTCCTGAATATTCCCATTAAACACGTCTCTCAATAAAACCGTTGTCTGATCATGTCAAAGGCATTGCAGTTCATTAAGATATGTTTGATAGTCAAAGGGATTTCACAGGTAAGACATAATGAGGGTGCTTCACCCATCAGTAGAAACCTGTGTGAGTCTTACCTACTGCACCATGTTATGCCATTTAATGTCAGCCTCTTTGAGAATTGAACTGAAGTTGAAATTAGATACCATAATGCATCTAAGACCATAATACTGCACTGTACGGTCATCATATTGTGCATTTCCACCATGTGTGAAAGTCTCACCATGCCAGCCAGGGCGAGCAGCGTGGTCTGGACCTGCGTCATGTTCCCGTTCTCAAACAGGTCATTAGCTTCAAATATGTCATTCGGCTTCAGGCCATATGAAAGAATGGCTTTGATGAAGTTGCCCAGGTTCTCAAGCTATGCGAACAACAGAAAAGAGGATTTGGTGCCATGCTTTTGCACGCACGCACGCGCGCACGCACACGCACACGCACACGCACACGCACACGCACACGCACACGCACACAAAAATATTTTTTTTGGTACAAGATATACTTTGCAGTCAAGCTCAAGATACCTTGCAAAATAAATACCTTGTAAATCTTAAAACACATTAAACAAAATGACATTTGTACTGCAAACTCAGAAATACTTCACCTTATGCCAGTTGAGTTTGGAGTTGTTAATTTTCTTTACAGACCCAGGCTGGAGTTTGTTGATCAGCCTATAAATAATGAAAACAGTAAGTCATTCATTCATCTTAAAGAACTGTTTTATCCTGGTCAGGGTCATAGTGGATCTGGAGCTGATCCCAGGAACACTTGGCACAAAGTGGGAATGAAGTCTCGATGGTATGCCAATCCATCAGACAGCACCGTCACACACATTCACACCTAGGGGCAATTTGGAGTAGCGAATCGACATACCAGTATGTTTTTGTGAGGTCAGGAGGGAAACCAGAGAACCTGGAGGAAGACTACATGGACTCAGGGAAAAAAACATGTGAAACTCCACACAGGGACCCTGGAGCTGAGGCGGCAACGCCCAAACAGTACTACACATCTGTTTATTTAGAAACTTGTGTTGAAGCATGTGATAATTAAAACAATGGTGACCGCTGCAAATATTAGAAACATATAAAATTAGGAATTTGTGTGCTTTCTCAAAGTAAATGGTACCAGGCTAAGTGGCTTGAAATGTTTACAATTACAGCAGGCTTCTGAGTGGTACAAATGTTTTATGCAGCTGTCCCATCATCAGGAGTCTTTGAGGTCAAATCCCCATGATGCCATAGCCATCTGGGACAGAAGCACAGGCTGCTGAGTCATGCTAGCCAGTCATACGCATCCGGTAGCTCATGTGTACAGAGTAGGCCAATTAGCACTCTGACACTGCATAAGCAGCAGTTCGGAAAGAATCCATGATTTCAAAATAAAACATGTTGGTGGATTTCAGGTGGGAATTTTCCATAATGAAATTAGGAGAAAACTGAGTAAAATAGTAAAATACAAAATAATCCTCCTTGTCAAACATTTCTATTTAAATGGAACATGTCTGACCATCAGGGACTTCATTAGTCTATATTCTTGATCAACTCCAAGCATACTAAAACATTTTACACAAAAATCACAAGTCTCCACAAGTGTAGGTAGAGTGAAAAAGGAGCTCATGCAAACCAGCACTGACAATGTACCGTTAGTCAAAATACATTAGCAACAACTTACTCGCAAAGGATGACCCCGTCCTTCAGGCCCAACTGGAAGTTCTCTCCAATCGGCATGCCAGTGACCTCCTCGATCCAGTAGCGCAGCTCATCCTCCTTCTGTGGGTCATACTTCTGAGCGATCTGAGAAAGGAAGAGCACAAGAGTGTCAGTGTGCTGACATATGGTTATACAATATATTGGAACATATGTATATGGCCATAGGGTGTTGATAAATCTTTTACAATGGCACCTCTGACATTACTTCAGTCTGAAAGATTTATGTTATCATTTATATAGTAACAACTTACACAGGGACCTACAGATAAAAAAAAAAAAACCCCAACACATTGATATGAAGTTCTCTGAGGAGATGTATGTTTAGCCGTTTTTGTAAAGAGTCTCCAGTTTCAGGGCTTTGTAACAGTCAGAGGTAAAGCTGCAACCAAGTTTTCAGAAACTGGAATGTCTTCAGGGTAGAGGAGTTTATACTTTGCGGTTTCTTGGTAACATGACAGGCTGCATTTTTTTTTTTTAACTTTAAGAGAGGAAAAAAAACAAGTGAGACTAGTGAGGAATTTACTTTATAGCTGCTATAACCCAAGTGATAACAGGAACTAATTTGTGTTTCATTTGTTTACAAATTATGTAAATCATGTCAAATAATGTAAATCATGTCATTCTTTTGATTAATAAAAAAAAAAAAATTCAATTATTGGCAGAGGTTGTGCTAGAAGAGCTGCTGTGGTAAAAGAGGAATAAAACACTTTGAGAAGTGCCGTTATTGGAAAATAGACGACTTCTGGGTGGTAACAATAACTTCGCTTCATGTCAGGTTATTCTTTACTTATTTCTGTAAGTATTATTATTATGTCTGTCAAACACAAACCAACATACCACTACCAACAGGAGGCAAATTTAATTTTAGGAAAAATGACATGAAGCAACCCAACACCCCAAAGACACCTTTCTGCACTCCTAGCATTTAACCAAATGGCAGTTCATTACCTTTTATGGATATTTTAATATTAAAATTAGGCAGAGACCCAAGATTTTGACACTGACATTCTCACAACACTCTCAAGTTTCTATTGCCACATTAAGCCCAAAATCACAGCTCTGACAGCAACATGCTTCCAGACAAGTTATGTTCTGTGTTATGTGCATGATCTGTTTCATGTCAGTCATCAAAAGACACTCAATTTTGTACATTGTGTACATTGTGTTGTACTGGTACTGCACCGAATTTAATATGTCTGATGAAGTTGCAGAACTGAACACAAAATATTAGAGATCCATTCATACAATTCAATTCTATCGTTTGGGTCACTGTACGAGAATTCTGTGAAAGTGAACCGTGGCGTCTCAGATTACAAAAATTTAATGAGTATAAGCCTAGTGTGATGAGCATTATCTATTCCACCCCCCCCCCCCCCCCCCCCATGGAGATATATATATATATATATATATATATATCCATTACAAAATCAGATCCCAGGTTTCCAAAAGCAGTCTCTGAAGTCGAGCTACTGGAGATCAGGTCAGGAAAATGTTTTTCCTCTTCACCACATCCATGTTTATGTAGGATTAGTGCCAAGAGCCGTGCTGCATACAGGAAATTGCATTGAGGGTTGCCTGACCTCTGACCCGTGGCTTTAGAGTCAGCTCTGGATGCAATTTCAGCTTCAACTCCTCATAACTAATCCACAAAGGAAAACAGACAGTGTAGGGGTAGTGATATGGGAAAATTATATCCAGATACTTTTAACTACTCATGCCATGCATTAAAATGTGTACTTTTTTATCTGAAATGTGCATACATGTTAATGAAACAAGGCTGGTTTATACTTGTAAACATGGTCACACATCTGTCTTGTGATGCAGACGGGAGTTTATGAGTAAGTGTAGCATGCTAAATCCTAATAACGTGTTGCGTCTATTTACGGTTGTGCGTGTCAAGCAAATGCTGACTGGTTGTGCCGGGAAGACTCAACCGTTCAAATGAAAGCGCAAGTAACCCCCTTTTTTTTTTTTTTTTTTGCAATTTAGTGTTCATGTCACATTAATGCTTTCTATATCTTGGTTACATTTTAGTTCATTTCACCTCATTTAATCTATGATTATTTGAATACATTTAAAATGAATTTAAATTATCCAATTTTAGCAATACTAAAGGGTTTTTAGCCCATTAAGAATTCAGAATGAACCCTTCACATTTTAAGCACTGCTTAAATCTGGCATGTGATGTTATAAGGAACAAAAAGTACCTAAAAGAATACATCTCATACTGGTCTTACTGCTCATGGTATTATTGCTTATTATATAAAGCTTAAGGATACACAATATCCTTGACATGCCTCTTTCTTTGGGGAAAATTTGTAGAAATGCCAACGATCCCCTAACTGGTTGCCTTTAATAACTAATAATATCTGTTTTAAAACGTAGAAGTAAATAGCAGTGACCCTCGGCATTATTGCATCTGCTGCTTTTTTCATCCCTCTTTCTTCTATAAAACAAACAAACAAAAAAAGCACAATTTCATTAACTTTATATTTTTTCTGTCCCTCTATTGGTTCATATAATATTTTGTCTTCATTTTTACAAAATTAAACAATATAACATGGAACCAGAAAAAATAGACAACTGGGAAAGCAGTAAATATATATATATATATATATATATATATATATATATATATATATATATATATATATATATATATATATATATATACACACACACACACACACACACACACACACACACACACACACACAGGTGCATCTCAATAAATTAGAATGTCGTGGAAAAGTTCATTTATTTCAGTAATTCAACTCAAATTGTGAAACTCGTGTATTAAATAAATTCAATGCACACAGACTGAAGTAGTTTAAGTCTTTGGTTCTTTTAATTGTGATGATTTTGGCT
The DNA here is from genome assembly GCA_023630585.1 of Cranoglanis bouderius. Lineage (NCBI taxonomy): Eukaryota > Metazoa > Chordata > Actinopteri > Siluriformes > Cranoglanididae > Cranoglanis > Cranoglanis bouderius. The sequence goes on from CM042540.1 coordinate 10,627,708, forward strand.
CACATTTAACAAAAACCCACCAATTCACTATCTCAACAAATTAGAATATGGTGACATGCCAATCAGCTAATCAACTCAAAACACCTGCAAAGGTTTCCTGAGCCTTCAAAATGGTCTCTCAGTTTGGTTCACTAGGTAAGCCACAAACATTCATTGCCAAAGAAGCTGGCTGTTCACAGAGTGCTGTATCCAAGCATGTTAACAGAAAGTTGAGTGGAAGGAAAAAGTGTGGAAGAAAAAGATGCACAACCAACCGAGAGAACCGCAGCCTTATGAGGATTGTCAAGCAAAATCGATTCAAGAATTTGAGTGAACCTCACAAGGAATGGACTGAGGCTGGGGTCAAGGCATCAAGAGCCACCACACACAGACGTGTCAAGGAATTTGGCTACAGTTGTCGTATTCCTCTTGTTAAGCCACTCCTGAACCACAGACAACGTCAGAGGCGTCTTACCTGGGCTAAGGAGAAGAAGAACTGGACTGTTGCCCAGTGGTCAAGTCCTCTTTTCAGATGAGAGCAAGTTTTGTATTTCATTTGGAAACCAAGGTCCTAGAGTCTGGAGGAAGGGTGGAGAAGCTCATAGCCCAAGTTGCTTGAAGTCCAGTGTTCAGTTTCCACAGTCTGTGATGATTTGGGGTGCAATGTCATCTGCTGGTGTTGGTCCATTGTGTTTTTTGAAAACCAAAGTCACTGCACCCGTTTACCAATAAATTTTGGAGCACTTCATGCTTCCTTCTGCTGACCAGCTTTTTGAAGATACTGATTTCATTTTCCAGCAGGATTTGGCACCTGCCCACACTGCCAAAAGCACCAAAAGTTGGTTAAATGACCATTGTGTTGGTGTGCTTGACTGGCCAGCAAACTCACCACACCTGAACCCCATAGAGAATCTATGGGGTATTGTCAAGAGGAAAATGAGAAACAAGAGACCAAAAAATGCAGATGAGCTGAAGGCCACTGTCAAAGAAACCTGGGCTTCCATACCACCTCAGCAGTGCCACAAACTGATCACCTCCATGCCACGCCGAATTGAAGCAGTAATTAAAGCAAAAGGAGCTCCTACCAAGTATTGAGTACATGTACAGTAAATGAACATACTTTCCAGAAGGCCAACAATTCACTAAAAATGTTTTTTTTAATTGGCCTTATGAAGTATTCTAATTTGTTGAGATAGTGAATTGGTGGGTTTTTGTTAAATGTGAGCCAAAATCATCACAATTAAAAGAACCAAAGACTTAAACTACTTCAGTCTGTGTGCATTGAATTTATTTAATACACAAGTTTCACAATTTGAGTTGAATTACTGAAATAAATGAACTTTTCCACGACATTCTAATTTATTGAGATGCACCTGTGTGTATATATGTGTATATATATATAAAGGCAAAAAAATTAGAACGTCCAATCAGCTACTTCTTTTATGCAGTTTTAATTTACCAATTAATGCACATCAGTATGATACTTTTATGCACGCAATACACTCAGACATATATAACGTTGTGATATCATAAAAAATATTGTATAGTCTAGTCGTCAGTCCTTACTTGGGTAATACCATCAGAAGAACGGTGTCATTAAGAGGTCAACTGCAACAGCTATAGTAAAGCAACAACAAGGTAACTGACTCAGCCTGAGTAAGCAGCTGCGGAATTGTTGAAGGACTTCCTTTGCATGTTCAAACAGACCGAACGGTCTTTCCAGCATGCTCAACAAGTCTGTGCTTGAAAGGCAAAGGACAAGAATCCTGCATGAAGGATTACGATGAGCTCGATTCAACAAGAGAACAATCAGTTTCACAAAAACATCCGAAGATGTTATTCACAGAAAATATTCAAGCATATATCCAGAGTAAAGTTTGACACCACACCGCACTGCAATTATAGCATTCCGTATTTTGATACTTGCACAAGTTAAAGAATGCATGATTTGGAACATAGTAATTCATGTTTGTTGAATTGTGTGAATGTTATGATGTGTCCAAGCACACAGAATAACACTTCTGGAAATTTAATGATCAGGTCGGGATGATCACAGCACACTGAGTGATCAGTTTAACAGTTCATTCCTTTGCAACCTTTCTTGTTTGCAATAACGGTTACCAAATGTCATGTGGCACAGCCTAAGTGTGAGGAAGGAAACTGTCTGCATCACCCATCTCATGTTACAATCAACAGCAAACCATCACATGAGATGGTATAGGTATAACTGTACAGCATAACTGCTGATCTTTTGGGAATTTCACACACAACAGTATCTAGAGTTTACACTGAATGGTGCGAAAAACAAAAAACACCCAGTGAGCACCAGTTCTGAAAGTGTAAATGCCTTGTTGATGCGGGAGGCCAGAGGAGAATAGCCAGACTGATTCGAGCCAACAGGAAGGCTACGATAACTCAAATAGCCACTCTCTACCACCGTGGCAAGTCGAAAAGCATCTCAGAAGGCACAACGTGTCGAACCATGAGGCGGACTGGCTACAGCAGCAGAACACCACGTTGGTTTACATTCTTGTCAGCCAAGAACAGGAATCTGAAGCTACAATGGGTACATGTTCACAGAAACTGGACAACCAAATATTGGGGAGAGGGGGGAAGACCAGATGACATTTTCCCAACTGAGGAAGAATCCAAGCCAAGGGGAGTAGCCGAGAACCTTGGACAAATACCTCAAACCTCATCCAAAACTACAATCCTATGACCCATTACGCACAAAGCAGACAGCAAAAAAAAAAAAAAACCTTGAGTAACTGCAAAGTAACACCTGCTTCATTTTTTAATCAAGCAAAGAGACCACTGGCTTAATCCAGATTCGCCAATTCACAGGTCAAAGCATACCTAGATAAAGTCCGTGTGAAAGGAAAGTAACTGTTACCAGAAGCGAATGTGTCTCTCTCACCCCATGCCCTTTCCCATTCAGTGATTTTTTCCAGAACATTTATTGCCATTTTGGTCTGACTGAAGGATCACTGATCCAGCCTTTTCTTGTTTAACTGAAGCTGTGTTATAACTGGCTGTACCTTAGCCATGTCAGTGCAAGGCCAGCAGGAAGCAGCACTTCAACAAAAGCAATCTATTGAGTAAACACTGAGGTTTCAATGTAACACCGTGTAAGTAAACACCGTATGTCATAGGCCCTGCACTCAAGGTCTCCTGGGCTGTGGGAGAGGTGATGCGACAACAGGAGTAAAGAATGTGTGAGAATCTGAAAAAACAATAATAATTAAAAATCACATTGCATCCTGTTTATAGAAGCTTCAGCACACAATGTGTACGCACAGAAAAGAAAGAAACTGCAGCACATTAATCATGGCATTGCACTTCCTGTAATGAAGAGAACAGCCAGGTCTTTGAAAACATGAGTCTTCAAAGCTCTCGGAGATGAAGTGAAACAAAAAAGCGAAAGAAAGCAGTGAACCCATGTTCTCTTCTGCCTTTCCATGCTCTTACTTCCCAACATGACCTCATTCAACATTAAACATTCAACATTAAACAAGTGAAAAGCAAAATGGACAAAAGGCAAAGTAAACAGCTGGCTCTAGCTAAAGGCACACCTGCATTCCAGTATTGTTTTAGCACACTCTTGTAGACTTCCTCTCAACTTAAGTAAAGTTTGATAAGTGGAAATATCTACAAAAAACATCAGCTGAAGATGTTTGACTGTTTGACAGCTGTTCCCTTACACCAAAGGCACAAGATTGGTGTCTGAAATTTGAATCTAGGTTCAAATTAAAGCTAAAAGGCTAATGTGGCGAACAATTACGTCAAGCTGACAGCTACCACTTTAGTATCATTCAACTCTCTAAATACACATTTCTAAAGCAGCCCTGTATAATGAGCATGCTTTAATAGCATGGTAGCATTTTTTTTAATGGATATTAGCCCAATAGATCAGTTTGCCACAGCAAATATGCACACATCAAATTTGGAACTATATTATGATCAGAATCATGTCTACATGATTTACACATTACTTAAGATTACTTTACCTGATGTGGTTTGAGGAGAGTGTGTGAAGATTTAGATGCTAAATCGTGCTATAAGCTTTCTTTGGTTTCTAATTACATTAGCATCAGAGCTCCAAAGCAAAATTAAACCATCTCAAATGTTATTTCAAAAATATAATTAGATTTGCTACGCTCAGTCTGTGTATTGTGTATCCAACTCTATGTAATCATGACAGTTTTTAATCCCACTTCCTGGTTAGCTAGTTAATAGAAAAGTAGTTAACGAGCCAGTACGACACTGTACATAGTTCAGACTACAAAAACTAAATCAACAAATTCAGTCAAATTTGGTGACAAAATAGTTACCAACAAAATTCATTATCAATAAGCTGGTCTAGGTTATGAAGCACGCTACACACTATACCACACGTAGCAAAGCTATTTGAATCAATTAGCTTAAGTAGTTCAATATATGTTTTTGACGCAGTAGCTTTTCACTTTCTTAACCTACACAAATATTGATTTTTACTGTGTGTTGTGTCATCAATTTGCTATCCTGCTTTCAGTTCACATCAAAGGTGCTGGGAGTCAATCTCGAAGAGTCGACTGCCTGATAGCAGGCATTGAAAACTAACAGTCAATCCCAAAGCTTTGGAATTGGTTCTACACACCAAAAAAGATCTGACTCACTGAAACGAATCAGTTAAATGAATCAGTTCGGGACACACACATTGGATATGGGCCTCTATTTTAAATTTGTCTAGACAGTTAATACTGTATTGTAGGTAGTTACCCATTATTAACCCTAAGTGTACTCTAATAGTATTGGTTAACTAAAATACTGGAAATAAATATCTTAAAGCAATATTATTTTGGGGAAAAAACAAACAAAAAACAGACTGATTAATTGGTTATCAAAATAATCACCAGTTTAGCCCTAGTTCAAAATGTGCACATTGCCAATAAAAATTATTACTATTTCAATCCATTGCTGAAAAATCCATTCAGTGCTACTCCCCCCCCCCCCCCTCGCTGTGAGTGTACTCATATGATGTAGTCAATACACATTTCAAGCCAAGAGGGAAAAATCAATGAGGTAAATACTGAAAAGTCGATCTACAGTTCCCAATGACCTCTGACCATCATGAAAATGCCCACCACTGACACACAAAAAAACGTCCACACACAGAGAAGTCAAAGGTTAACAGCTAAATTCTTTCCAACTTCCGCCTCTTTCAAGATGTTTGGGTGTTGTGTATCCTACAGTAACCAAGGGACCAAGATTAGTGTCCTCACATGCAGCCATCTGCAACCACACAATAGATCCAGTGTGTTTGGCCTTGATTTAGCTGGTTTGAGAGAGAAGAGGAAAAACCGAGTGCAAGTCTGAAGATGAATCAGGAACCTCCAGGTCTGACATCCATCATTTTCATCCCACAAGGTTGTCAGTTTCTCAGTACTCATCTACATGGGGTTCACATGCTCAATCACATGCTCACAGCTGTGATTTAAATGTTAAGGCATGATGAGTAAACAAGCTCAAATGCTTCAGATACAACCTGCAATTTTGCTCCATCCTGTATCAAAGTAACACTTTGCCTGCACACTAATAATTATTATATATACACCAGATTATAAGACAGACAGACAGACAGACACACACACAGATACGCAAGTAAAATTTGGTCTGCTTAGAGGAAAATAATATATATATATAGCTTTGCTGTACATGTCACAGCACAACAACAACATGGAAGTACTCAAATGAGCCCTCATTAACAGTGCCACTAAAACAGACTCCTATCTGCTTTATAAAAAAAATTGCAAACAAATACAGTACTGTGCAAAAGTTTTAGGCAATCTTTTTTTTTTAGTACAAACTTTGTTATAGATTTTTTTATTTTATGACTTCTACATTATCAAGTCAGTACAAAAAACATTTTAGATTCCCAAACATTAGTTTTTTCTAGCACAAAATTAAATGTTACAGAAAAATGTTTGTATGTCATTAAAGAAAGCAGCATATTACGAATGAGACCACTTTTCAGACAGACAAAAAACACCAATGAAGGCTGCTGGGTTTTGCAAGTGTGAAAGTCAAAGTCTCCAGAAGAACTGTGGCTGGTTCTGCAAGATGCTCAATAAAACTTAGCAGCTCATTTCCTTATAAAACTGCACAAACTGTACCAGAGACTACTATTTTTATTTTGACACACCAAATGTTGATGTTTAATTTACTACCGTTTACTGCTCTTTGTGTTATTTCATTTTATGTAGAAACATTTAATTTCATTATTTTGAAGGCTTCTTTGCTCTACAGCATTTCTTTGCATGTGCCTAAAACTTTTGCACAGTACAGTATGTATGTTATGTAAGGAATAAAACACAATGGGGCATACTATTATAGAAAAATAATCAACATTGTGGTGGTGTGACGTTAACCATTCCATTACCACACCAAAGTTGATCATTTTCCAAAAACATTACACCTACATCCAAGTGTTCTATTCCTCTTATACCACAGAACTTCACCAAATCTAACATTGAAAAAAAAAAAAAAAAAGTTAGTTTGTGTTATCACTTACGTTACTGCAAATATACAGTTGTTCCTTTGCATTCTCTTGAAGTTAAGACAAATAAAATGCAATATTTTTCCCAAGAAACCACAAAACACAATGTTCATAACCCCTAGATGTTCATGTGAAGAAGGAAAAATAAAGAAAAAAAAACTTAAAGCTCTTGCTCATTAATATAAACCTGATTTGACTTTTAGCCAACACTACTGTCAGAGCTGCAGTGACAGAAAATTAATCAACACATTCTGACCAATCAGTATCAAGAATTCAACAGCGATGTGTTAACAGATAAAGTCCTCACAGCCTGCAAGTGTTCATGTGCTTCAAATCATCATCTCATTATGCAGCCCCGCCCACATAATTTCATTAGTACTTTTGGATTATTTCAGCATTGCAAAACAGAACATGAAGATAACTTGATCTGACATGATTTACTTGCTATAACCAGTAGGTTAAGTTATTTATTCATTTAAAAAGAAGCAATAAGAAATATAAAGAACATATATTTTAACCAAAGTCTATATCTAGTTTTGACTGACACAATGAGTAAAGACATGTTTGCTGTCTGAAGTTTGATTCTATATTTTTGCTAATACTTTTCTCAAAATACATTGTGCAGCAGACATGGTAAACAATAAATCCACATTAATTGTAAATATACAAATTAAACTGGTACTAGATTATCAGAATTACTGCTTATGGTATTCTTACAGTTTCACATTTTAGGCCACACCTCCTGCCTGAGGAAGAAAGTGATTCGGTTTCAGCTAGTTGTGGTATAAGCGAGTGTGTGTTGACACTTTTCACAAGCGGATTACTTGTGGTTTGACCCCAGTGAGTGAGGTTTTAGACAGTTTTAACTAGGCTAAACTGGATACAAGCTTCTCTTGGTTGTTAAGCACTTTGGGCTCTTAGCTCAAATGTAAACTCCAGACACCAAACATTTTAGTTGATCAACTAATCCCATAATATTATTTTAATATTTCAATATTTGATTTGCTGTGTTTCGCTTGGGTGTTTATCCGACTCCTTCCATGTATTTATGTCAACCAATGTGTTCACATTGTTATTCTGCTTGTGAGGTAATTAACTGGCTAGCAAGCCAATGTGTGTATGAAGTTAAAATGAACTGCACAAATTGCCATGGACATTATAAATGTATTGTTTTAGCTGAAAGAGAACATGCAGACAAAATGAAGTCATAGCTTGGAGGTAAATAAACAAAGAATCTATTGCTACAAATATCTTTATTTATCTTTAACAATTAATTTACACAAAATAGAACAAGCTGAGAGTCACTCTTTGGGACTTTTTGCTGATGTTCCAGCAGCAATTTAACCCATGCATGTTAAGCTGGCAATATATTTCAATTTTAGCAGTGGATTATTTTTAGTTCCTTGTCATTTTACTAAAGTCAGTTCTCACTTAAAAGTTATATTAGAGGGAAAATATGAATTTTGTATTTTCTATGTTATAGGTCTTTCGTGTTGCCCTGGTATTCAATAACTGTTCGTAACATTAGTAATATTAAATCAAGGAAAGTTTTACAACCCTACACAAAACTGAAGCATCGCTTACAGTGGCATTATGGGCAGGAACTCCCATCAGTTACAGAGACCGAAAAGAAAAAAAAAACAGTACCATTGCACTATATAGCAAGTTGACTATGGTGCTCAATACACACAGTGTTTTACATGTTACAGTATCTCCAGGATTTCACGATTTTGCAATCCCGCAGATTTAGGCCAAGACGCGTCACGTGACATCACAACACGCATTCAGCCAAAGATTCACATGCATCGAATAAGAATACAGCTAAAAAGGGCTCATTTACCAAGAAACATCAATGCGAAAGAAAACAATTTCATGCAATTGCAATTTCGCCAAGTCAAGTAGTTTTATGCAACTGTATAAAAAAATTTAATAAAACGCAAGGCTAACTTGAACGCACAAACATAAGTTACATAGAGTCTCTGTGAGATAAACAAAATGCAACACAGAGTACCCCCCCCCCCAAAAAAAACCAAAAAACAAAAAACAAAAAAAACCTTGCATGTTTGGTTCACATTTACATGGGCTGTAGTTCGGTGACGCTTGCAGACACCCTATAATTTGACACGAGTCATATCCTGTTAAATCTGCTTGGATGTGATGACTGTAGAGTTAATAAGAGTCGATTACACAGCACCTGGCATACAAGCATCTCAGTGCTGATATCCAGAGCGACACCCGGACCTAACATCTAATTCTCACCAGCACTGCATGTGTCGCTCTTTGAATAATACACACTGATTTAGTACTTACCATCGTCAACTGATACATTTGATTACTGAAACGATGCCAGCTTCCTCATTCCTATCAGTTTGCATGCCGGGTCTGACATTCTGCACATTGTGAGAGTACAACTGCAGCATACAAGTGTAATCAATCTGCCTGTGATTAAATCTTTCAACAAAAGCAATGCATATCTGCCATAGTTCACACTCTCTTCCAAGTATTTGATGCCTCCGACACTGTCAAATTGTTTAGATGTGTATCTTCACACCCACTTCCTCAAACATGGCCATGAGCTAGCATGTCTCAAGACATGAAGGGGAACAATGTTACTGTACATGCCTGAAATCAAGTTTGTCAGGAAACTGCATACTTCACCTTGCTACATATGTTCACACTGCATGTCCCTGAAATTCAAATGAACTTCTCAATAACTGTCCCGTCGGCCATGGTTTGTTTTTTCAATCTTTCAGTGGAGTGCCTTCTCAGAGACCAATACATGCAAGGCTCTTTCAAATATATATATATATATAGCAAAATAAAGGATATGAAATGTTCTTACGCTGTCTCCTGCATGGGACAAGTCATAGCTTTGGGACGCAAATGCCACCCAAAAATGGAAGCAACACAAAGGGTGCAATAATAATAATAATAATAATAATAATAATAATAATAATCTAGTGCTGTACTGTATAATCAATTATCGGCACATGCTATTACCGACAAATCAATTCTGTTTTCTTTTTCAGCAAACAGGAAGCCTCCACCTCAAGCGTGTGTGCGCGTGTTAGAAGAACGACACACCTGCAACTTGCATTTCCAACCTCACTGCAACAAATAACTTTAGCTAATTTGACTTACAAAAATAAAAAAAACTTGCAGAACACGTCCACTTTACGATGTTTTCCAGAATGAGAAGAAAAAAAAAAGAGCAGATGACGTTTGTCTTTGATCTCAATATGAGAAATCAGTTTATCTAGGGACTTAAAATCAAGGTAGAACCTGAGCCTAGTGTTATGTATGAGTCTACTCTAGGAATGCCTGTGCAAACCCATGATCACTTCCTCACCATCACCTGATAATGACACTGAGCTATTATCATACAGGGAAACTCAATGAGCTGTAATTTCTTTTTAAAAAACTATAAAAATTAAAAAAAAAAAAAAAAAAAGGGTGTAGATGACATGACAGATGAGGCATGATCACTTTTGGAGATGAGAATACTCTAGGAAAAAAAAGGGTGAGATCACTTCCTGAAGGCTTATGACCACAGCCACAAAAAAGTTGCTTCCACTTTGCTTCAACTATATGACTTGTACTGTATTGTACTTTAAAAAAAACAAAAACAAACAAAAAAAAAACCCATAACTAATGCAATGCATGCAGAAGTAGCTTAAGCATGGAGGTGCTTGTATTTAGTTATGCTGTGATGAACCGGTTGCGTCGCCTAATCTGTTTTTTTTTTCTTGCATCAACAAATGGGAAGCCTCCACCCTGTGTGTCCTAGAAAAGGCTATATGAAACTCTAATATCTCTAAATACTTGGACATTGACAGCCCATGTTGTTTTTGTAAACAAGCAGAGGAATTTGCACATTTGTTTCTTGATTGCCCCATATCTAAACAATTCTGGTCTGAACTCGGTTCTCATATATTTGACTGCCAATTTTACACATTCTTTTAGTTTAAGAGACATTATACTTTACTATAGCGATACTAAAAATAAACCTCTGGTGTATATGGTTAATTTTTTTCACTTTATATGGTAATTTTTTTCATTCATAAACACAAATTTGCAAATGGTATGTCTTCCTTTCCCCACCTTAAAATGGAATTAAACTCGCTTCTTACATTTCTATTTTACAGAGAAAAAAAAACCCCTAAGATTCCTTAATTATCTTGAAGAAATATTTAAAGAAAGTTGCTTTCCCTGTGTTGTAAAGTCTGTATGTTAATGTAGGCCTATGTTTACAATTGTAGTCTGTTTCCCTGACATGTCAATCTGTTGTAAGATGTGTGCTAGGTTTAATTTACATATTGTTGTTTTTCATGCAATTGTAAGTACTTACTTTGCAATGCTTATGTGACTGTTGTTCATTTTCAAGTATTCATTTAAATAAAAAAATAAATAAATAAATAAAAATTAAAAAAGGGCTATATGCATGCTTGTATTAGGCATGCCACTTTCTGCACTGCCCTCTGAACACAATACATCTCAAACATCCCATTGCATCTAATACCATAACATAACGCTTTATAAAACTTTAATGCCCCCAAGCATGTACCTAAACTTCCTGCCCTCCAAACATATCTTCACGCATCATCGATTATTATAATGCACAACCCATTCAGCCATTCTTAATACAAGCCTTGGCTATAAACCTCCATCTTAAACCAAACGATACTTTCGAGTCCCACGACTTCATGAACTAGTAAAAGAGCTAGAAATGAACGCACGTGCTGTTCCGACATGACAAACTCCTCAACGAAATGCATTCGTGGCAGAAAGCGAGTTTCGCCCAGACTGCTGGAGACTGGCTTGCATTTACACCACAGAATAAAGCAAAAGCACCGGCTTCAACCATGCATTAGGTTCATTTGTGTCCCCTGTGAAGGTGAAGGGGTGATAAAGCTTATATATTCGTGCACAAATGTTTTAGACGCACTTGATTTCTTTCTTTCGCATTTTTTTTCCTTCCTCCAGAAGGTTCTCAGAAACGCGCTTGCTGATGAAGAGGGGAAAAAAAAGAAAAAAGAAAGAAAGCAGTGATGGGCAGGACAAAGAGAGAAGCAACTAACCGAAATGTGTCCCACCAAAAAATAAAATAAAATAAATAAAAATAAAAATCGATCAGAACATTGTTGAAAAGTGGTCACTGGCGCCGAATATTCGATTATTGCACCAATTCGAATATTTAAAATAATAATAATAATAATCGAGCGCGAGAAGGTGGGGAAAAAGGAAGCGACAGAGAAAACAAAGTAACAACAGATTTCACTTCAAACAAACAAGCAGTGAGTAAAGCTTCTCCAAGCTTACCTTGCTCCTAACTTCAGCCGATAAACCGTACGCGGGTCCTTTGTTAAACTGGGCCATTTTATTTCTTTACTTTAAAGTCGGTGAAGATGATAAACGCTGCTCCAGAAGTTATGCTTTGATTTTGAGGAAGACCCTCAGCAACACGACGCCACGCGGAGAGAGAAATAGGCTACGTGAGTTTGGGCTGGGCAGCGCGGCTCTACCTCCTACCCGCGAGAGAGCTATGGAAGGCCAATGAGTCCAAAATGTCATTTTTTTGTTTGTTTTTTTCGTTTTCCTTGTTTTTCTTTCTTTCTTTTCTTTTCTTTTTTTTAAAAACCAAGATATGCTGTACCAGGGTTATTATAGTTTTTAAAAATATTGCTAGTTTTTATTTTTATTTAGTTTTCTATTTTGGTTTTCAATTCCAGTTTCGTTTCAGTTAGTTTTAATGGTGCATAAATAGTTTTGATTTCATTTTTATCTTTTGAAAATCATTACTTTTAGTTTGTATTTAGTTTTAGTATCGTACTAATAATTTTTTTTTTTTAAAAATCCCAAATTGGGCTCTGTCTTTTCCTACCTATTAATTTCGCCATTAACGCTCCACTGCTACTAAATGGCTGCTGTGCCAAGGAGTTCTAATACTCATTACTCTGCCATCTACTGGTCATTTATGATTCAGCAACATTGATGGATCCACTCCGTTCAACCTCTGTTGTTAAGTCCACCCAATATTTAAAATACAAAAATGTACATTTTATTCTCTGAAATTCTATTTAGTTTTTGTTTGTATTACAAGTGGACGTTATAGTTATAGTTGCAGTTTATTTTTTGTTTATTTGGAAACTCACGTTTATTTTTATTTCAGTTAACGAAAATGTTTTTTCACTGATAGTTTTAATTTCCGTGATAGTTTTCATTAACGATAATAACCTTGTGCTGTACGGAAGCCCTAAGTGGCCATACATTATTATTTTTTTCTTTCTTGTTTTCTCGTGATCATGACTTCATTTTCTTCTGATCTTGACATAACAAAAAGCTGTTTTCTCACGACATAACTTTATCACGAGACAATCTTGCACCTTGTGAATGGGACTGGTGTTGCATGCACATTGGCATCTTCGCCTTCATAAATGTAATAATGTAGAGATGGACTTTATCTCCGCATTAACAGAGAGAGGGGTGTCCTATTCTCAAGTGTCGGACACTAATGTGGAAGTCGTTGATCACATAGAGCTATTTCAGCTTGAGTGAGTTTCTGATCAAAGTAAAATCAAATTTGTTCATCCATGATGCTGCCAGATCGCACTAAGCTTTTGCTGCCTCGAGTACACAGAAAAATTAAGTTATCGTGAGAAAACAACTTTTCTTATGTCGATATCAGGAGAAAATTAAGTCGAGATCACGAAAAAACAAGAAAGAAAAAAAATAATGCATGGCTGCTTAGCGCTTATGTAATAACCATATGAGGTTCTCCCATGCAGCCACACATATAATCTGCTCACAGAAGCAGATGGGTGTGTAACCACACAGGTTAATCCAGAACCCTTAGTGTTTGCTTAGTTAAATAGCATAGCTGTTCAACAAGTTTCTCAAGTTTCTATTCAATTTTAGGCATTTTATAATTCACTTTTAAGATCTTCTTGGAGTTTTTCTTGCTGTTTCCCATTAAACTCCTGCTTGTGTTTCTAATCTGTGATATGTGTGAGTTTTTACTATTTTTTTAAACATCAAAAACTACAAGTCACAAAAAAATAAAAAATAATCTGCATGTTAGTAAAGTGCAGCTAATCTGAAACTATGTGTTGGGTATGAAGCTTGCAAAAATGGACTAGAAGTGGCAAAACTATAAATGGTATGTTTTTACATTTTCAAAAATAATATTAGATGTATCCCAGTATAATCCTTAAGACCCACAAAATAATCCAGGGATATCCAAATCCAAATCCAAATTTGACAGATGGTAGATTATTTAAATTTCATCATTTCATTGGGAATTTACTTGACCATCAGTCATAACGCATTGGTACTCCATGTAAAATGGCATACATTTAAATATTGTAATAATGACCTTCTCAATTTGTTCTGCAGATATCTAAACAGGTAATACTGGCGCCTGATCTGAGTTGCCTACCTGATTTGTATGGTGCATGTGCTCATAGCAGTGACAAATATTTTAGCACATGCATGGAATTGGAATTTTTTTTGCAGTCATTTTGACACTCTTTGACTTCCATAAACATAAACTTGGTAGTTAATCTACTGGGTGGTTTTTGAGGTTTGGACATGATTGCCATCAATTACAAGTCAAATGGAAAAGCCATACATAATTTGGGACATTTTGCTAAAGATATGTCTACCAATAGTTACATTTATAATCTAACATATGCCCTAGAGAATCAAAAATAGTTCAAACCTATTACACAACACCACAAAAGGTCTCTAACTAAAAGCCACTCATAATACTAAATTAATTTATCTTATGTAAGAGCACATGTTTTTGTTTTCCAAGTTTCCTACTGAAAACAAGAGTGGATTAGGTTTAATTAAGCCCACATACTTAGAACAAAAAATTGGTCACAACATGTTGAACATTATCACCAAACAAGGTCTTTGCTAAAATTAGTGAGAGGTTGAGGCCATGATTTCACAACATTTTCTTTTTCCAGGATATCCTGAGCACGGAGTTGACAGCAAGTCTTAGCACAGCTATCAGGGGATGTATTGCCATAAACAGGAAACTGCCAGGAACAACTTTTAGAAAATTACACCAGTTGCAAGTTTCTGGACAACCTTCAATGAGCTGAAAGCCACATAAGTATATTATAGTGTGTGCATAAAGGGTAGGGCTTTATCTGAATGGACTTATGTGGAGCTAAATAATTATGCATAGATAAAAGTAAACATGAAATGTCTTTCTTTTGGTTAGACTTCATGATTTAGCAGATCATTTAAAATTTTTCCAGTTTAAAACGAACCAAATACCTGTTCCATAAAAACACATATCATGAATCACACATAAAATTGTCCCAAATTATAACTAACCCACCCAAGGCAAACGTGATTAAAATATCCCAACTGGACAAGGCCTTGCCCAATCTGGCATCTCTGTCACACCTTTAACAGCCTTGTGATTGGACAGCATGACTCATAAGGCACTTTGGATAATAGCATGTTCCAAATGAACAGCTGTAAATGCAAATGGTGAATAGTCTGACTTTTACAAATAATCTAGTACATAAATTGTGCTATTTATTAAAACACTGTTTTCATGTTGTAGTGTGGATCAGGAAAAAACTCATCAGTAACTTTGACATATAACTGTCATGTGACCTCCACAATTCCAAGATGATAGAGCCCATTTGTATTAGGTAGTTTATTTCCATATTCGACTGCTTTGCACAGTATACAAGTATATAAGTGTTGTTGAGGCATGCAAGAAAGCGGGTTTCATGTTCATGTTATCAAAACAAACAAAAACTGAGAAGATTACATAAAAGTCATGGATCAGACACTATCATTTCTGCATTTCCTTGTAGACTGTAAACTTTTAGGAAGTGGACTAAAAAGGCTAGTGTGGCCAAAACATAAAAACAGCATTTGAAAAATGATCCATTTTAGTGTGGACTAGGTATAAACTGGTTCCAACTGGTTCAATCCAGTTTCAGTTGAAAGAAAAAAAAAACTTCTGTAAACAGGAGAACAGATAAATGATTTGGACCACCAACATCCAACCAAATTAGAACAGTAATGTTGACTGTCAATGTGAAAAGCTTCTCGTCTTGCATTAACATTCAGGTATTCTAACCTAAGCAGCATGTGTTGTTTGGAGGGAACACTGAAGGGTAGAGGTGGTGCTGGATTTATTTGGATTTTGTGTAACTTCAGCTAACAAAATTATGACTATAGCTTTACATTTCCTATGCAAATAACATTTTGGAATATTTACACCATTTAGGAATATTGACTATCTGAGAAATAATATGTGTGTGTGTGTGGACATCTCCACCTCCCTGGAGAAGCATAATTTTTCTAATCTTATATATATATATATATATATATATATATATATATATATATATATATATATATATATATATATATATATATATATATATATATATATATATATATATATATATATATATATATATATATATATAAATAAATATATATATACAGTGAGTACACCCCTCACATTTTTGTAAATATTTTATTATATCTTTTCATGGGACAACACTGAAGAAATGACACTTTGCTACAATGTAAAGTAGTGAGTGTACAGCTTGTATAACAGTGTAAATTTGCTGTCCCCTCAAAATAACTCAACACACAGCCATTAATGTCTAAACCGCTGGCAACAAAAGTGAGTACACCCCTAAGTGAAAATGTCCAAATTAGGCCCAATTAGCCACTTTCCCTCGCCGGTGTCATGTGACTCGTTAGTGTTACAAGGTCTCAGGTGTGTATGGGGAGCAGGTGTGTTAAGTTTGGTGTTATTGCTCTCACACTCTCTCATACTGGTCACTGGAAGTTCAACATGGCACCTCATGGCAAAGAACTCTCTGAGGATCTGAAAAAAAGAATTGTTGCTCTACATAAAGATGGCCTAGGCTATAGGAAGATTGCCAACACCCTGAAACTGAGCTGCAGCACGGTGGCCAAGACCATACAGCGGTTTAACAGGACAGGTTCCACTCAGAACAGGCCTCGCCATGGTCGACCAAAGAAGTTGAGTGCACGTGCTCAGCATCATATCCAGAGGTTGGCTTCACAGAATAGACATATGAGTGCTGCCAGCATTGCTGCAAAGGTTGAAGGGGTGGGGGGTCAGCCTGTCAGTGCTCAGACCATACGCCGCACACTGCATCAAATTGGTCTGCATGGCTGTCGTCCCAGAAGGAAGCCTCTTCTAAAGATGATGCACAAGAAAGCCCGCAAACTGTTTGCTGAAGACAAGTAGACTAAGGACATGGATTACTGGAACCATGTCCTGTGGTCTGACGAGACCAAGATAAACTTATTTGGTTCAGATGGTGTCAAGCATGTGTGGCGGCAACCAGGTGAGGAGTACAAAGACAAGTGTGTCTTGCCTACAGTCAAGCATGGTGGTGGGAGTGTTATGGTCTGGGGCTGCATGAGTGCTGCCGGCACTGGGGAGCTACAGTTCATTGAGGGAACCATGAATGCCAACATGTACTGTGATATACTGAAGCAGAGCATGATCCCCTCCCTTCGGACACTGGGCCGCAGGGCAGTATTCCAACATGATAACGACCCCAAACACACCTCCAAGACGACCGCTGCCTTGCTAAAGAAGCTGAAGGTAAAGGTGATGGACTGGCCAAGCATGTCTCAATTACATTTACATTTACATTTATAGCATTTAGCAGACGCCCTTTTCCAGAGCGATGTACAAGAGTGCTTTAAATTCTCCATCAATGAATATTTCATTTCTGGTTCGTACGATTACAACGAAGTGCACTGAACACAAACCTGTTGAAAAGAGAGCAACTGTTAGGAGTTTTTTTTTTTTTTTTTTTTTTTTTTGAGGAAGAAGAAGAAGAAGAAGAAGAAAACACTAATTATCAAGGGGTAAGTATTTAAGAAAGAGGTATGTCTTTAGGCGTTTCTTGAAGACTCAGTTGTTCTGACATTGATGGGAAGTTCATTCCACCACCTTGGTGCCAGAACAGAGAAAAGTCATGAGGCAGATCTACCTTGCATCCTGAGAGAGGGTGGGACCAGTCGAGCAGTGCTCGTTGACCTGAGGGAGCGTGGTGCGGTGTGTGGGGTGATGAGAGCTCTAAGATAAGAGGGTGCTGTTCCATTTTTAGCTTTGTAGGCAAGCATCAATGTTTTGAATCTGATGCGTGCAGCTACTGGAAGCCAGTGAAGGGAGCGCAGCAACAGGGTGGTGTGAGAGAACTTAGGGAGGTTGAAAACAAGTCGTGCAGCTGCATTCTGGATCATCTGTAGAGGACGGGTGGCACTCAAAGGTAGACCTGCCAGGGGCGAGTTGCAGTAGTCTAGTCTGGAAATGACAAGAGACTGCACAAGCAACTGAGTGGCCTGTGTTGTTAGAAATGTCTCCAGACCTAAACCCTATTGAGCATCTGTGGGGCATCCTCAAATGGAAGTGCAAGGTCTCTAACATCCACCAGCTCTGTGATGTCGTCATGGAGGAGTGGAAGAGGACTCCAGTGGCAACCTGTGAAGCTCTGGTGAACTCTATGCCCAACAGGGTTAAGGCAGTGCTGGAAAATAATGGTGGCCACACAAAATATTGACACTTTGGGCCCAATTTGGACATTTTAACTTAGGGGTGTACTCACTTTTGTTGACAGCGGTTTAGACATTAATGGCTGTGTGTCGAGGTATTTTGAGGGGACAGCAAATTTACACTGTTATACAAGCTGTACACTCACTACTTTACATTGTAGCAAAGTGTCATTTCTTCAGTGTTGTCCCATGAAAAGATATAATAAAATATTTACAAAAATGTGAGGGGTGTACTCACTTTTGTGAGATACTGTATATACTGTATATATATATATATATATATATATATATATATATATATATATATAATATATATATATACATATAATATATATACATATAATGTTTATGTACATTCTTCCATTTTTATGCAGTACATCCTGTTTCAGTTGTGGTTGAGTTAGACTAAAATTAAAGGATTAACACTGATGTGCAAATAGTCCTTTCATTATTCTTCCTCTTTCTTTCTTATATCTGGCTGGTGGTGTGTTCTGATCAGTGAGTGGGAAGGTGCAATATAAATGCTTCTTCTTCTTCTTCTTCTTCTTCTTCTTCTTCTTCTTCTTCTTCTTCTTCTTCTTCTTCTTCTTCTTCTTCTTCTTCTTCTTCTTCTTCTTCTTCTTCTTCTTCTTCTTCTTCTTCTTCTTCTCATACCACATTAGCATAAGGGCAGTGGTAGCTCAGTAGTTAAGACGTTGGGCTACTGATCAGAAGTTTGTGAGTTCAAATCCTACCATTGCCAAGCTGCCATTGTTGGGCCCTTGAGCAAGGCCCTTAACCCTCAATTGCTCAGATGTATAAATGAAATTAATGTAAGTCGCTCTGGATAAGGGTGTCTGCCAAATGCCATAAATGTAAATAATGTCTAAAACTTTATTTCTAGATGCCTGGGAATTTTTTAAAGAATAAATATACCAACTGTTTCTATATTATTTTGAAGGCTTAGCAAGTGCCTATAAAAAAATCCCAGCAGCTTCCTTACTGTGTGTTAGGTTTTCTCCCGCTCTCGCTACGCTGCAAAATGAAGCGTAGCCTACTTCCGCATTCCACGGAGTGCATTCCGCCTCCTGTCAGAAAGACTCTCGTTTTGTTTACCTTGGCCATGTGCTTTTGTTATTGTGTTCACGTCATGTCTCTGTCCCCGCCTCCTTGTTTTCTCATTGGTTCTAGTTCATTTGATGTAATGATGATTTCCAGATGTCTTTGATTTCGTGTATGATTTCCGTGTGTTTAAATACCCCGCGCTGTTTCGGCTTCCTCATGGTGTATTAGTTTAGTTTGTGGTTTAGAAAGGTTTCGAGTGTTATGTCCGTAGTTTGTAGCTTGTAGCGTTATGTCTCCATTTACCTTCCCAGCTCAGCTTCCAGTCCAGTTTCAGATTTTGTCTGCAGCCCTGTCTCCAGCCCTGTCTCTAATTTAGTTTCCAGCTCTGTTTCCAAGTTTGTCTCGAGGTCTGTTTCCAAGTTTGTCTCGAAGTCTGTTTCCAAGTCTGTCTCGAGGTCTGTTTCCAAGTCTGTCTCGAGGTCTGTTTCCAAGTCTGTCTCGAGGTCTGTTTCCAGTCTGTCTCGAAGTCTGTCTCGAAGTCTGTCTCGAGGTCTGTCTCGAGGTCTGTTTCCAAGTCTGTCTCGAAGTCTGTCTCTGATCCAGGTGCCAAAGCTGTCTCTGATCCAGGTGCCAAAGCTGACTCCAATCCAGGTGCTAAAGCTGACTCCAATCCTGCTTCCAGGCCAAGCTTCAAGCTAAGCACCAAGTCAAGCTTCAAGGCAAGCACCAGGTCAAGCACCAGGTCAAGCACCACTCCAAGTTCTCGTCCAAATTCTCATCCAGGTTCTTGTCCAAGCTCTCGTTCAGGCCTGAAGGGAGGACCCGACACGCTCTGCTCTGGTTTCAGGACACTGGACATCACCAGCCTCAGGTCCTGGAGGGCAGAAGTTAGGATCCTGCCCAGGGGCCCAGGTCCGCCAAAGTGGATGGAACTTGCGGTGCTTCGGGAGCCGCGCATTAAGGGGGGGCTCTGTTAGGTTTTCTCCCGCTCTCGCTACGCTGTAAAATGAAGCGTAGCCTACTTCCGCATTCCACGGAGTGCATTCCGCCTCCTGTCAGAAAGACTCTCGTTTTGTTTACCTTGGCCATGTGCTTTTGTTATTGTGTTCACGTCATGTCTCTGTCCCCGCCTCCTTGTTTTCTCATTGGTTCTAGTTCATTTGATGATTTCCAGGTGTCTTTGATTTCGTGTATAATTTCCGCGTGTTTAAATACCCCGCGCTGTTTCCGCTTCCCCGCGGTGTATTAGTTTAGCTTGTGGTTTAGAAAGGTTTCGAGCGTTATGTCCGTAGTTTGTAGTTTGTTGCCTAGTTTAAAGTCCGTAGCTCTGAATTTCCGTAGTCTTTGTTCCTATGTCCGTAGATTCGTATTTGTGGTTCCCAGACCACTTCGTAGTTGCGAGTGATTCTCCCTGTCTTTTGGATTACTGCTCTTTTTGTTTGTATTAATAAACTTTGCTGCATTATCTGACGTCTCCCCAGCGCATGCATCCTGACAACTCTCCTCTTCTCTGACTCTTCAGCCTGCACCGGCATTACGTAACACTGTGCTTACTGTGACTACACTGTTAAACTATCTAATGCCACCCTCTTTAAAATTGTGAAGATGTAAGCAGATATAGTGATGTACTGAGAATCCTGATACCAGGTTGTACAGTTAAATACTGTAAATGTCTCATGTCACTCCACCCTTGATGTTTATATAGCCTAAATGCAGAGGATGATTCTGTCGACAATTCAGTGCTTTGTACTTTTTTCCTCCTATAGTGTTACATGTGTCAGCAGTAACTCCACACTGCTGGAGGTTAGTTCAAATCTGAAAAGGTCACTGTGGTTCTTGTATCACTGCCCCTTCCATCATTATTTCTCATTATGGAGGTACTGACAGAGGGCAGGCAAGACATACAGTACTGTGCAAAAGTCTTAGGCACATGCAAGAAATGCTGTAAAGATGCCTTCAAAATAATGAAATTAAATGTTTTTACATAAAAAAAATATATATATATATACCATAAAGAGCAGTAAACACTAGTAAATGAAACAAAGTCAATATTTGGTGTGACAAAAAAAAATAAAAATAAAAATAGTAGTCTCCAATACAATTTGTGCAGTTTTATAAGGAAATGGGTAAGTTTTATTGAGCATCTTGCAGAACCAGCCACAGTTCTTCTGGAGACTTTGACTTTTGCACTTTCTTCTTATTTTTGCAGCAAAACCCAGCAGCCTTCATTGTGCTTTTGGTTTGATAAGTGGTCTCTTACGTAATGTGCTGCTTTCTTTAATGACATGCAAACATTTTTCTGTCGCATTTAATTGTGTGCTACAAAAATAATGTTTAGGAATCTAAAATGTTATTTGTACTGACTTGATAACGTAGAAGTTATAAAATAAAAAAAAATAGGGTGCCTAAAAGTTTTGCACAGTACTGTACTTTCTTGGTGGATTTTAATGTTATTTTCAATGTTATCAATATCAATTGACATAGTACATGACTACTACTACTACTACTACTACTACTACTACTAATAATAATAATAATAATTATAATGATAAGTACTTTTTAATAACCCAAAGACATTCATTTATCTTCAGTAAGTGCGTCATCTTGGTCATGGTCATTGAGCCGGAGCCTATACCAGGACCATGGGGCGTGATGCAGGAACACATCCAGGATAGAATGCCAGTCAATTGCAGGGCACCATGCCCACACCCATTCACACCTAGGGCCAATAGGTCCAATCCACCTAACATCATGTTTTAGCAAGGTGGGAGGAGACTAGAGAACCTGGAGAAGACCCAGTGCTGCCTGCTGCACCACTATGCTGCCCTAACCCAGAGACAGTTACAGTGGGGGAAAAAAGTATTTGATCCCCTGCTGATTTTGTACGTTTGCCCACTGACAAAGAAATGATCAGTCTATGATTTTAATGGTAGGTGTATTTTAACAGTGAGAGACAGAATAACAACAAAAAAATCCAGAAAAAAGCATTTCAAAAAAGTTATAAATTGATTTGCATTTTAATGAGGGAAATAAGTATTTGACCCATTCGACTTGGTGGCAAAACCCTTGTTGACAATCACAGAGGTCAGACGTTTCTTGTAGTTGGCCACCAGGTTTGCACACATCTCAGGAGGGATTTTGTCCTACTCCTCTTTGCAGATCCTCTCCAAGCCATTAAGGTCATTTTCAATGCCCTGGCTGAGGGAAGGAGGTTCTCACCCAATATTTGACAGTACATGGCCCCGTCCATCGTCCCTTTGATGCGGTGCAGTTGTCCTGTCCCCTTAGTATAAAAACACCCCCAAAGCATAATGTTCCCACCTCCATGTTTGACAGTGGGGATGGTGTTATGACTTGGGGTCATAGGCAGCATTCCTCCTCCTCCAAACACGGAGAGTTGAGTTGATGCCAAAGAGATCTGACCACACCTGACCACAACACTTTCACCCAGTTCTCCTCTGAATCATTCAGGCAAACTTCAGACGGGCCTGTACATGTGCTTTCTTGAGCAGGGGGACCTTGCTGGCGCTGCAGGATTTCAGTCCTTCACGGCGTAGTGTGTTACCAATTGTTTTCTTGGTGACTATGGTCCCAGCTGCCTTGAGATCATTAACAAGATCCTCCCGTGTAGTTCTGGGCTGATTCCTCATCATTCTCATGATCACTGAAACTCCACGAGGTGAGATCTTGCATGGAGCCCCAGACCGAGGGAGACTGACAGTTTCTTCCATTTGCGAATAATCGCACCCACTGTTTTCACCTTCTCACCAAGCTGCTTGGCGATGGTCTTGTAGCCTATTCCAGCCTTGTGTAGGTCTACAATCTTGTCCCTGACGTCCTTGGACAGCTCTTTGGTCTTGGCCATGGTGGAGAGTTTGGAATCTGATTGATTGATTGCTTCTGTGGACAGGTGTCTTTTTACAGGTAACAAACTGAGATTAGGAGCACTCCCTTTAAGAGAGTGCTCCTAATCTCAGCTCGTTACCTGTGTAAAAGACACCTGGGAGCCAGAAATCTTGCTGATTGATAGGGGATCAAATACTTATTTCCCTCATTAAAATGCAAATCAATTTATAACTTTTTTGAAATGTGTTTTTCTGGATTTTTTTGTTGTTATTCTGTCTCTCACTGTTAAAATACACCTACCATTAAAATTATAGACTGATCATTTCTTTGTCAGTGGGCAAACGTACAAAATCATCAGGGGATCAAATACTTTTTTCCCCCACTGTACCTTATGAGGAAATATGAGGAAACAGAGATAAACATTGATGAGAGACAGATAAACTTACATAAAAATAAGAGACAATGATGTGGGTGGGGAAAGCATCAGGAAAAATGAGATGAAATGACATAACACAAAATGTCATCCAGTGTCAACCCATCTAAGCAAGTTGTAGGTTTAAGCAGTGAAAAAGCAATGGGGGAAAAACAAAATCCGAGACTGGTACAGGTTTTTATAGTGGATGTTGTGGGCTTTGAATGACAGAGTGGGGTCCAGAATGATACTGAGATTTTGAACTAGGGGGGAAGAGAGACAGCTGAGTCATCAATGTGCAGTGTTATAGGACCACTTGATCTTGAGAAAGCTGTGTTTCTCAGATTTTGATATGATTAAGATTTTTGGAAGGATTTAGTGTTGAGGTAGATCTGAGTGGTGTCAGCATAGAGGTGAAAGTCAGCATATGTAGATAATGATTGGCAGGATTCCAAGCACTGAGCCTTAGGGAACCCTATGAGTGACAGTGGAGGTGGTAGAGGTGTGGCCAAAGAGGATAACAGTGTTCTGTCGGTCAGTTAGGAGCAGATCTAGTCCTGAGCGATGAACACCCAGTTCACACAACCTGAACAGGAGAATACTAATATATAATACAAGGTTTACAGCTTTACAGCAAGTATTATTATTATTATTATTATTATTATTATTATTATTATTAGTTGTAGTAGTAGTAGTAGTAGTAGCAGTAATAATAGTAGTAGACTTAATATATACTCAGAGTATCACATTCTTAAAGGAATGATTTAGTGAAATTTCTCTTACCTCAACATGTTTGGTGTCTGAAATGTGTATCTTTAATTAGTAGCTAACATGCAATCTTTTCCTTTTCATAAATATCTGATTACAATTCTTGACTGATAATACGTGTGCTTGCTGATGTGGTTTTAGGACACAGTGTGATTCATTGAAATCTATAAACATGAACAAAACTTCCTAATGTAGCTGTAACATGACAGGGCAGCCGTGCTGGAAAACCAGAATTACTTTTATCCTTTAGCGCAATTTGGCATCCATCCAAGCCTATGATGATAACTTAGTTCCACTCTGAACTTCTTTTAAAAATCACTTATTTTAAATTAGATATGTAGCTTAACTATGGTGTTTGAAGCAAGGATATGATCAATTACACTCACTCACTTTCAATAACTGCTTTATCCTGGTCAGGGTCAGTGTAGATCTGGAGCCTATCCTGGGAATACTGGTGTGATGTGGGAATACATACTGGATGGGACAACAATACACTCCATCACATGGCACCATGCACACACAAATTCACACACTCATTCACGCATTGGGTCAATCCACATACTGTCATGTTTTTGGGAGGTAGGCGGAAACCGGAGAACCCGGAGGAAACCCACATGGACACGAGATAGAACTCAGCACAGAGCATAACCCAAGCTCAGGTTTTTTTTTTTTTCATATCATATGATTATGGAATTTATCAAAAAACAAGACTAAAGTTACTCCCAATATGTCAGCTACACTCTCATTAAAAAGTGTACTTTTAAGGAATCTAGTGTGTCTATCTAAAGAATAGAGTGAACATATTGCAACATGTGTAACGTGCATGATTGAACTGTAAAGACCATCTTCAGGAACTAAAATAAACCTGTCTAGTACCTTTTTTTCCCTGACAGTGTATATTATGCCAGATGCTTGTACTCACATGCATCGCCCAAAGCCACTGGTCATTTCACTGTAAAAGAAGGATACAGCAATATGAGAATCGGTTGCCCAATAGCGCTGTATCAGCAGATATGCAAACGGAGCTCCACACCGGGCATTTGGCAGCAGAGAGCTACTGCGGCAGCACGTGGGACAAGTGATGCTTTTCACCCAGCTGCAAATCTGAAACCAGGAAATCGTCCTTTTTTTTTTTTTTTTTACAGCACAAAGCATGATGTAGCCAAGTGAAGAATTTACTGCATGCTGCAGTGAGAACAGCGGTGTGTATGGATTGTCGCTTTCCTCTATCCTGTGCTGTCTCTGTCCCTCTCTCACACTTCCTCTCTCTGCAGGACGAGGTGGCTATGGAGCCTCTGAGCATCCCTGTGGTGTTGCTTACTCTCAGCAGTTTCCTCGTCTCTCAGTGGATCTTTTACGTCGCATGCCCATGGCTGTCCGAGCGCCTCATTCCAGCTTTCCTCACACTCACACACAAGCAGAGGACAGAGTGGAGCTCCAGGTCAATTGTCTTTTATTATTATTATTATTATGTCTTTTTTGTACGTTTCCTGCAAGAATGTAAACCCATGTGTATTTGTGTAGCGCAGTATCATTTTATGTTGACGTGTCCCTGTTTCATGTAACTATTATAAAACGCAAGCTCTGGGTATCCCAAACAGGGCCGTCTCCACAGTCCATGCTTTGGTCGTGGGACTTTTTTGTCTCTACATATTAGTTTTTGATGACACTATCAAGAAAGACCCTGTTTGGTGAGAGTTTTATTGCGATATTATTTATGTTTAAAATTGTACATTTGTTCATAATTGTACATTGATGTTCTTGTCTCTTCTTAAAGGGGAGATCCAACGCTGGTAAAACTGAACGTAGGCATAACCACAGGCTACCTCATCTCAGGTGGGGACCTTTATGACCATTTAACCCTTAAATTTGTACCACAGGTCAGTCGCAGGGCCTATATCAAAATATCAATTGGCCCGATATTAAGGTTGCATTTCTTTTTGTGTGTGAGAGAGTTCTGCATTGTGAGGTATGTACAGTATACTGTATGTTCATAATGATCTACATATATGCTGAACTACATCAGTAAACACTATATCAGAAGTGTAGCTATGGGGTGGATTTCGGGTTTGAATCCCTGAAATATGTTATGAGAGTTCCAAATGATTACTCGTGACAGGTTAACATAGCCCACATACAGTACATCACAACTGATTATGAATGTGTCAATTAAGATTTTTATTATTTTTCTTATAGTAACTGCGCTGTAATATTGCCCATAATAGGTCAACATTAACAGTAACATTGAGTCATTATTATGAACATGTTGCTTAGTTTGTTGAACCACATTGAAATAGGATTAACCAATCAGGATTGTTCCTGGTTCTGTTTGAAAGCTACTAGCCACCTACACTGAATGTAAAAAATAATTCAGTGACTAGACACTTTAAATTCATCAAATGTAATAAAAATTCCTACCCAAACCTTTTCAAACATTCATGCAGCACTTCCTGATATGGGTAGCATAGCTATTTGATAATAGCGATTTTGATGTTTTAATAATTTTTAGTAGAACTATTTTATTAATGTTATTCATATGGCAAGATTGCTCGACAGTAGATGTTGTTTAAAGTAATTAAATGACAAATTCTGAATACGACCTCCTACTGTCTGACTACTAATACTCATACTAATGTATGAGCACATTATTAGCAATTTAATTGTACGGATCATGCAGAGATTTTACTCAGCCCATTTCCTCATCCCCTCTGAAATGAATCCCTGGCTATGCCACTGTACTGTATACTGTACTATACTGTATACATACACTCTGAGGAAAGGGGGTTTTCAAAGTTCCTATAGATAGTTAAAGGTTGTTGTAGTTGTTGAGTTAAAACCTCTAAGAGTACTCTCAGAGAGACAAAGTGTGTACTATTTCTGTACTGTGTCTGCAATTTGATTGCTAAGTTAGAATGTTTGTGCAGAGAATTTCAGTTACTGTGAACCAAAATGCATTAACTATTAGCTGTAAAGCCAGAAATTGTGCAGAGAGGTAACAAATGCTTTATGGCCAGAAAGAAAGTTGGTAGTCCTTTAGATGGTAACAACTTCTAACTTTTCAAATGGAAATATTTAAGGGTTCCTCCACAGGACAAATTATGGCTAATGATCTGGTCTATACCAAGAAATGTTAAGCTGTCATGGACAGGTAAAAATGAAAGAGCCATTGAGGACAAATCCATCCATCCATCCATCCATTTTCCGTACCACTTATCCTACACAGGGTCGCAGGGAGCCTGGAGCCTGTCCCAGGGAACAAGGCAGAGAATACCCTAGACGGGGTGCCAACCCATCGTAGGGTGCAATCGCACAAACATTCAAGCACTACGGACAATTTGGAAATTCCAATCAGCCTACAGTGCATAGCTTTGGACTGGGGGAGGAAACCAAAGTACCAGAAGGAAACCCCCAAAGCATGGGGAGAACATGCAAACTCCGCACACACAGGGTGTAGGCAGGATTCGAGCCCCCAACCCGGGATGTGCAAGGCAAGTGTGCTAACCACTAAGCCACAGTGCCCCCCTTGAGGACAAATATTATTTGTTATCTAAAATAAAGTATAAACTAGCAGACTAACAAGCTAATATTTACCAATTGCTAGATAAAGCAAGTTAAATCAAGACATCTTAAGGGTCTCTCAGTTTGCTTATTGGAAACCTACAACCCAGAGAGTTCATTTAGGAAGCTAGAACCCTTATCCATCCAAAGAACCACTGAGAAACCCTTCTTGCTAAGTATGGCTAGAAGGTATGTTTTTGGGTTAGCTGCAACATTTACTTGAAAATACCGCAGTGTAAATATTGAGTAATATGTTACATTTAGCTGGAAATATTCATGCTGTTGACATACTGAACACTACATACACGAAATACTGCTTTCGGGTGGGGTTTAGTATGAGTAATATTCTCAGCATGCCAATGTGTCACATCCACCCTGATTCCATCCCTGTTCACTCACCATACTCCCCTACATTCCTGACATACAATCCTTTTGTGGTCAGTGCTTCTTGTACTCATTTTATCTTGTTATGATAGTTATTTGTTTCACCTGTTCCTTTGCTATTCCTTGTAATTCTGTATATTTGTGACTGCTTGGTTTCCTGGGATGTTGGTGATGTATTCCATGTATAAAGCTGCATTACTGAGCAGTGGGTTTCCTAGTTGTGTCAGTGCTGTTCCTGGTGTTGAGCTTTTTTGGTTTTGGCCCTTATTTTGTTTGTTTAGTGTAATTTATTACACTTCAGTCTTTTTATTTGCATGTGCCTGTGTTTTGACCCTCTTTGATTATGATTCTTTAATATTTTGTCCTAATACATGCATTTTGGGTACTTGTGTATCTGCTGTTAAAATTGGCAATATCTGTTTAACTAAAACTATTGATGTCTGCTTAATTCTATCAGCTGATTTTATGGGCTACAAGAACTTTTAGCTCCTGGTGACAATTTCTGTATCAGTCAGGCTTTAGCTAGTAGCAGCTCCTTAGTGTTCCTTAATCTTTTTACTTAATAATTTTCCAATAAAATTATTTTCAATTACTGCAATTACTCAATCAGTTGAGAAATAGATCATTTGCAGCACAATCTGTGTTACATGAGTAACAATCAAAATAAAATGTACCTTCATGTAACCACAGGTTCATTTTGAATAATGATCATTGTACTGTAAAGTGTGCCATTGCTGTATCTGCTGTGACAAATTAAAGGGGTTAAAAAATTTGCAGTGGCCCATTGCATGGCCATCAGAAGTGAACATGTTGATAATGATGCTGTCATACTGTTTGGTTGTAATGGAGCTTAGACACTGTGCTTTGTTTCCTTTTCAGATCTGCTGCTTATGATCTACTTCTGGGATTTCATAGGAGAGAAGTATTTTGTCATACACCACCTTGCTGCCCTTTATGCTTATTATTATGTACTGGTGAGTTTGTAGATTTGACAGATTGAAGATACTGACTACAAAATGTAATTTTTCTTTCTACTTATTGTTATACATATTTAGTTTTTTATTAGTATAATTGTAATATGCCATAATTATAATGTGTATGTGCTTGTATGGTAGGTATGCTACTTACATAAATAAACACTAGCATCATAGTGTCAGTGACCACACAAAAAGCATCTTACAAAGTAAATTATAATCAGAAATGTAGTAAAGATGAAAGAGACTATTAAAAACTCAGTAATACAACTATTACAACTCAAAGAGGACAAAAACTAAACTAGACTACACCAGTAGAGGCAAAATAAATATGAAGGTAAATAAAATGCTTGGGACCTAAACAGAACAAAGTGACATGCTGTAAATATCTATCTATATATGATATACAGTACTGTGCAAAAGTCTTAGGCACATGCAAAGAAATGCTGTAGAGCAAAGATGCCTTCAAAATAATGAAATTAAATGTCTTTGCATAAAAAAATACTGTAAAGAGCAGTAAACAGTAGTAAATGAAACAAAGTCAATATTTCATGTGACAAAAAAATTCTAATTAAAATAAAAATAGTAGTCTCCAGTACAATTTGTGCAGTTTTATAAGGAAATTAGCTGGTAGGTTTTATTGAGCATCTTGCAGAACCAGTCACAGTTCTTCTGGAGACTTTGACTTTCGCACTTGCTTCTTATTTTTGCAGCAAAACCCAGCAGCCTTCATTGTGTTTTTTGTCCGAAGTGTCTCTTATGTAATACGCTGCTTTCTTTAATGACATACAAACATTTTTCTGTAACATTTAATTTTGTGTTAGAGAACTAGTGCTTGGGAATCTAAAATGTTTTTTGTACTGACTTGATAATGTAGAAATCATAAAATAAAAAATCTATAACAAAGTTTGTATAACCCCAATTCCAAAAAAATTGGGACATTGTGTAAAATGTAAATAAAAACAGAATGCAATGATTTGCAAATCTCATAAACCCATATGTACAATAGAACATAGAAAACATATAAAATGTTTAAACTGAGTAAATGTACCATTTTAAGAAAAATATAAGGTAATTTTGAATTTGATGGCCGCAATATGTCTCGGGGCAACAAAAGGCTGGAAAAGTAAGTGTTACTAAAAAGAAACAGCTGGAGGAACATTTTGCAACTAATTAGGTTATTTGGCAACAGGTCAGTAACATGATTGGGTATAAAAAGAGTATCTTAGAGAGGCAGAGTCTTTCAGAAGTAAAGATGGGCAGAGGTTCACCAATCTGCGAAAAACTGCATCTACAATTTGTGGAACAATTTCAGAATAATGTTACTCAATGTAAAATTGCAAAGACTTTGAATATCTCATCATCTACAGTACATAATATCATCAAAGGTTCCTGAGAATCTGGAGAAATCTCTGTGTGCAAGGGACAAGGCTGAAAATCAATAATGCATGCCCATGATCTTCGGGCCCTCAGGTGGCACTGCATTAAAAACAGGCATGATTCTGTAATGGAATCTTTTGTTGCCCCCGTCACAACTTTTTTGAGATGTGTTGCTGCCATCAAATTCAAAATTACCTTTTTTCCCCTTAAAACGGTACATTTCCTCAGTTTAAACAATTGATATGTTCTCTATGTTCTATTGTGAATAAAACATGGGTTTATGAGATATGCAAATCATTGCATTCTGTTTTTATTTACATTTTACACAGCTTCCCAATTTTTTTGGAATTGGGGTTATACTAAAAAAAAGAAAAAAAAAACAATTAGGGTGCCTAAAACCTTTGCACAGTACTCTATATCTAATAAGGTTTATTGATTAAAAAAAAAAAAAAAAATGTTATTATTATTATTGTTGTTGTTGATGATGTTTTTTGTTAATAATAATAATAATAATAATAATAAAAAAAAAATAATAATAATAATAATTTTAAAAACTGTATGAATGGTACTGTACAGGTATATTTTTGTTCAAGCAATATAACCATATCCACAAATGCGCAAATTAATTATGCTCTACAATGACGTTCTTATAACAAAAGATAAACAAGAAGAATCTTTGCAACTGCAACTTTAGTTTAGTTTAATTTTCTTTAATAGCATTAATACCTAAAAACCAATGTTTGTTTGTTTGTTTGTTTATCATCATCATCATCATCATCATCATTATTAACAACAACAACAACAACAACAACAACAATAATAATAATAACAACAATAATAATAATAATAATAATAATAATAATAAATTAAGTAATCAATTTATTTATTTTTTATTCCCAGTCCCAGGCTACCTGAGTTACCTGAGGTAACCAAGGATTTATTTTTGGGCTCTGGTGTGTGTAAATGAAACTCTTACGTGGTTGGGATTCCCTCAAGACCGACTCTGTGCAGGAGTTGTTCAGTGTTAACGTTCTACACCAGTGCTTTCCTTAATGACTTCGAAAGAAAACATGTTCTCCATGTACACCGGCTGGCAACATAAAGATTTTATCTTTTGCCTTAGTTTACTGAGAATATACACTACTATTTAAAAAGTTTAAAATCATCTCTCACATGTTAAACACTAATTATTTTATTATTTTGTCAGATAAATAAAATATAAAATGCCTAATTAATATAAACTACAAACAAATATGTAATTAAAATTTATTTTGCATTTCAACAATTCTGGAAAAATAATAAAAGGTTAATGGATATCTAATATACTGCAGTTATCTTTGTATATGTATTGTATGCTAATTTCTCCATAAAGTATTCATTTGAAGATTTTAGCACCATTTTCTTTCTAAATATGAGATATAAATACAATTATTTATTGTAATAATAATATAATTTATTGGAATGCTATTTTGAATGCTAAAAAAAAAAACTTTCTACATCATTTTGGAATTTCCCGAAGCATATCTAACATTTTAATTTCTACAAATGTTTGAAACCCATGAGCATCATATTAGAATTTTATATATCTAGGGTTAGACATACTGAAATGGACAACAAAATGCATCCCACATTATGGAGTACATTCATTTTGAATACTAGTGTATGACCACTTTAATTCATGTGTTTTTTTTTTTTTGTTTGTTTTTTTAGAGTCAGGGAATATTGCCCTATTTTGCCAATTTCCGTCTGCTTGCTGAATTTTCTACCCCCTTTGTGAACCAGAGGTGAGTTATATATAAAAGTTATATAAAATCTAACAAACACACACACACACACACACACACACACACACACACACACACACACAGTGCACACTTTAAATTAACAACTGGTTACAATTCTTAACTCAGAGGTAGGCATCTGCTGATAAGATAGATCAAGAAATGCAGTAATATAGAACATACAGAGCATTATTGTCATGGACACATTTCTGATCAGCACTCAGACTCCCAAGAGTTCAATCCCGAGCTCAAACTGCTGTCTGTATGGAGTTTCGCATGTTCTCCCCATGCCTGCATGTCTTCCTCCCACGTCCCAAAAAACATCCCAGTAGGTGGATTGGCAATGGTAAACTGTATGAATGTTTGTGTCCCACCCTGGGTGTATTCCTGCCTCACAACCAGTGTTCCCGGGATACACTCCAGATCCATGTCAACCTTTAACAGGATAAAACGGTTACTAAAGACCTGGAGACATTGTCTGAAACTATGTTACTGTTGATTCTGTGTGTATTTTTGGATTATTGTCTTGTTGCAGGATACACCCATGATTTATTTATTTATTTATTTTAAAAACATTTTGTCTTGTTTTTTTTGTGTGTTTTTTTTACATAAATTGCAAAATGGAAGTATATTGGGAGTACTTTATTCTATTCAGAAACAATGGGGGATGCAAACTTGCCCTTAACTGTAAAGTATGACCTATTTGGAAGATATTTTTTCACGATACATTCAAAAACAAGAACTCAGGGTTCTAGCTCATTTTCTACCAGCCTGACAGATGACTGGAATAAACATAGTGGTTAACATGATCATTACAGTTTTTCAAATTGCTTACACACAATTTCTGAAACTATGGCTCCATTTCTTGAAACGCTACACACAAAACCACAAAACATGCACCCAAGATACAAAACGTCACACATAGCTTGCAAAAGCAAACACTTCATTCAAAACTATTTTAACTCTTATAAAAATGGTGTTTTTGTATAGTAACTCTACACACAAATATCAAATGATTAGCCACATACACGCCAAACTACACACAGATGTGAAAAATGTAAAACACTACTCTCTTGTGTCTACTGCTTGTTCAGTGTGCAGTGGAGTGCACAGGAGTTTATCATAGCACTCACACGTATGTACACAAATACACTGTATATACAGTATACATGTGTATTCAGTATGTTCACTATA
Organism: Cranoglanis bouderius; assembly: GCA_023630585.1. Taxonomy (NCBI): domain Eukaryota; kingdom Metazoa; phylum Chordata; class Actinopteri; order Siluriformes; family Cranoglanididae; genus Cranoglanis; species Cranoglanis bouderius. Next base: position 10,661,146 of record CM042540.1, read on the forward strand.
AACAGAAATGCAAGGGGAGGGTAACTATTTTATTCTCAAAACATTGTATTTTCATTGTATTTGACTAAGGGATGAACCCTTAGTGGTCAACCAAAGTGGCCCGGATCTCATTCGTAATTGTTCTCCTCTGTCCTCTTCCTTGTCGTCATCCTCCTCCTCCTCCTCTTTGTCCTCTTCCTCGTCCCTCTCTTTCTCTCACTCCTCTTCCTCTAACTCTCTCTCCAAAATTGGCCTCCATTGTTGTCCAAACCAAGAGAGTCATCCTAAAGCCTATATATAGTGCTCAAGCTCTGATTTCTAAGTGAACAAATTAGCTATAAGTGTTTTCACACGTAATATGTAGGTAATCAGTAAATGAGTGTACCATTTTGAATGGCAGTGTTTTCTAAATTAAACACAAGAGCACTTAGTTTTGATTGATGTGTCTAATGAGAACTGTGTTTAGAGTTTTGCAAAAAGTTTGTTTTTCATTTGCAAACTGAGTGTAAAGTGTATAATGTGCTTGCAGTTTTGCAGACTTGGTCTGAAGATTAGATACATGAGTGAATGGTTTCACTGAGTGGGCCTCAAGTTCCACTTTTAGTGTCTAAGCAATTTGAAAAAACTGTAATAGATGACAGATGTTTAGAAACAAATTTAAAATAACATTGTAAAAACTTTATCAGTGTACTTAAAACTCTGTGCACCCCATATGTTCAGAAAATGAATAACATTTTTTTTTAAAACAAATTATGTGCTGATAATTTTGTAAAAGTTTGACAAACACAACAGCCAGAACATGAACATTTTAAAAATTGTAACAATATCATATAACAGGAAAAACTTTAGATAGTTGTTTTATCTAAATTTTGTAGAAATTTTTTATATCGGCACGTGCCTACTCAAATGTCATCTCTGACTGCTCATTAGGATGACTAACTCAAAGGTCATGTTTGACTTAATAATGACCACATGATGTGATTTCAGGTGGTTTCTTCAGGTTCTGGGCTACCACAAGCGTTCCAAACCCAGTGTTGTTAATGGAGTAGCCATGGCGACCTCTTTTTTCCTGGTGAGGATCGTGGTCATCCCAGTCTACTACAGCCAAATGTACAGTGTGTATGGCACCGAGGCTTTCTACAGACTCACACCAGGGGCTCGCAGTGCCTGGATCCTCTGCAGCCTCTGCCTCGACATCATGAACGTCATGTGGATGCGCAAGATCCTTCGGGGCTGCCTCAAAGTTCTACAATCCAGCAGATCCCAAAAACCAGTGACGGAATTGGAAAAGACAAAAACTGACTGAGACTGAGAAAGTTAAGCCTAGTCAACTTTTATTGGTGTCTCATCCTTATAGACAAATACTGTGGTGTTAAATATTAAGCCTCTAGGACCATGAGGAAGCATGCAAGACAATACAGGGTCACTATACACTGGCCTACATAAACAGCAAATAGTGAGGTGTAGGTGTACAATTACTGACTGTAGCCCACATGGATGAACAAATGGACAAACTGTCAGTCCTCCTTTACTCTACCCATCAATGTATAGAAACCTCAAGACCTTACATTTTCAGTATAGTTCTTTCACAAATCGCTTGTCTGCGTACCAAATAGAAACTGGTAAATGTTTCCACACGGCCGACATTTTCACTGCTGTTCAGCTGCTCAAACTATTTGAACTTGTCTATGTGAACGTAACTGCACTTGGGAGAGCAAAGCAAACAAACAATGTTTTCAAATCGCATTACGATTAGCATTACCATTACCATTATTTATAAAATGTTAGATTTCCATCCATTTTCCATACCGCTTATCCTACACAGGGTCGCAGGGGAGCCTGGAGCCTATCCTATAACTCGGGGCACAAGGCGGTGGACACCCTGGACAAGGTGCCAACCCATCACCGGGCACAATCGCACAAACATTCACACACTACGGACAACTGGAAATGCCAGTCAACCTACAATGCAGGTCTTTGGACTGGGGGAGGAAACCGGAGTACCTGGAGGAAACCACAAAAGCACGGGGAGAACATTCAAGCTCCGCGCACGCAGGCCGGACACGGGATGGAGGCCCCAACCCCAAGTTGCAAGGCAAAAGTGCCAACCAGTAAGCCACCGTGCCCCCCAAACCCCTTAATGGATTTTATTTCACATCCAATCACTTCCAGAGAGTCTCAGAGTATCTGAGAGTTCAGAACTCTTGTGTAATTGTCAGCCATTCCAGGTTGTCACTCGGCTCATCTGACATTTTTAATATGAAAAAAGAAGACCGAACCTTTGGTGTATTTTTGAGTGACAACTCGTTCCAGAGTACTCTGATGTTAAAATGTGGAGCCCCTTTTCATTGATTAATGGAGGAAAGGAAGGCTGACAAATTGTGCATATCAAGAGACGGTGTACAGTACGTTGTAATCTCACTTAATAAATTGTAATCTTCAAAGTGACCTACACTGTATGGTAGATATAAATTATCATCTAAAATAGCCAATTAGAGAAGGTGCAAGTTTGGTGTACCTGATAAACTGGCAAGTCCTGACAGCACCTACTCCAAGTGCACCTGCAAACAGTTTCAATATGTACTATAAATGAACTCTTCACAGAGCAGGACTGAGGATAAAAATCCGGACAATCAAAACCGACGATGCTAAGCTGCTATGAAGCGAAACCAAATCTGCCTTTATTTTATCGGATGCAATAAAGTCAGCACAACATCAGCACAGTTTAACACAAAGGAACCAACAAGTCCATGGCTTGTGACTGAAGCAAAATGGATGCTATGACTTATATGTTATACATACTATAAGGGACCATGCATGCCTATAAAAATGATTTTAATTATGGATTATCTGAATGAATGTATGTACTCAAACCCACCTGAAGAGGCCTGTATAAAAACTGTCTACTCCAGAATATCATATGAATTGTGATTTGAAGTAATATTGATGAATGGGTTACAACAGAAAGTTAGAGATTTTTTTAAACCAGAAAGTTGCCTATGTGCTATTTCAAACCATAACTTTCAATTTGCAACTACAAATAATTTACTTAATTGAGTTAATTGACTTTGTGTATTTGTTTAATGAAGTCTATGTGGTATTATCCATCCATCCATCCATCCATCCATTTTCCATACCGCTTATATTACACAGAGTTACGGGGGGAGCCTGGAGCCTATCTCAGGGAATAGGCACAAGGCGGGGGACACCCTGGATGGGGTGCCAACCGGTCACAGGGCACAATCACACACCCATTCACACACTATAGACAATTTAGAAATGTCTACAATGCCTAGAATCAGCCTACGTGCTAACCACTAAGCCTATGTGGCATTATAGAATGTTAAAAAAAATACATTATAATATGATATTCCTGAACTGCTGAAAGTTGCCCTGACAATTCTGTAGTAGAGTCGAAATTGACCTTTTTTTTAAAACCATTTTTTACTACTGGTTATAAAGTTATCCCCCACAACAGACATTTTTAAATCCAATTTAAAAACATATTTATTCTCCAAGGCATTTGAGTCCTTTTAAGGTCTTCATCATCCAGCTATCTGTTTGTTTTTGTCTTGTTATTGATTTTTTTTTTTTTTTTTGCTGTCTCCCTGTTATCTTATTTAATCGATTTGGTTTCTTAATTATGTTGTTTTTATTTTATTTTATTCTATCTTTATCTTATACTGATTTGATTTTACTGTGCAGCACTTTGGTTGATGTTTAAATGTGCTATAGAAATAAAGCTGACTTGACTTGACTTTGTATCCACTTCAGATACAAACACTTTAGTCAAACCTCATCACGCTCCAACTTTAGGCTAAAAGAAGTCCAACTACATGGTGACAGGCAGGATCCATGGCCAATCAGTAGTGATAGAGAGAGTGAGAGTGTAAACAAAGTAAGAATTAATAAAAATGTATAAGAAAATGGATTCAGTACTGATGGAGTATTACTTAGTATATTTGTATTTCTTCCTGAACATGTAAGACATTTTTATTTTCTAATTTAGTTGGAAGCTATAGTGAATGTTTGTCAGCATATTTATCCTCATAATGGAGTTTGTGTCTTAACCCAGTTGTTGACCCATCAAACTCATGACAGAAGGGGGTGTTTATGTGTTTCTCTGAGTTTCTGTATTTCAAACTTGCTTATATCGGGTAACGAGCGAGTGAGTCATAGGGACCCTGTGTGTATATTTATTGCTCTCTGTTTTAGCTAGTGTGCTAACACAATCCGACTCAGGCCTAATGTTTTTGACAAGCTGGAGAAGAACATGAATAACACAGATCAGGTACATAGAAAAGGACCAGAATTCAGGGTTTGTTCTCTACGCTGTATTTTAGATAGGTAGCTGGAGCTATCGGTTTATGCGATCCATGCAGCTTGTGAAATTCAATGGTGCTGTAAAATGAGAACTGACACACAGCACACAGTGAAACAACAATCACATTGATCTGCACAATACATTTTCTTTACATTTTCTGTAAAATTTCTGTAATACTGAAGAGAGATAAGCAGATATCTTTTATTATATCTTCACTTGTGAATACTTGGGCCGCATCCCAAACTGCATACTACAGTACTAAATTGTTTATCAGTACACCATTGGTGTCACTATTACTTAGTTGTACTACATGAATTCTCATTGAATGAGTACTTATTTCGCATTTACAGCCAGAGGGACTGACATCATAAATTCTGCTGCTTAAAAAAACAATAAGAAACCAATATGGAAATGCTTTTATTTAAAATTTACAATTTTCTTTGATATGTCTTTAGGTTTCTTATCAAGAAAACAACAGGGATCTTCACGTTGAGCACATGATCTTGATTAGTCCACGAAAAAATAAATTCTAAACCATGTTATCTAATAAAGGACAATTCCAGTGAAGCTCTGCTATCTGGTGTTGTAATATTGGGAAAACAATATAGTGTAATTATAGTGCTGTTCATCTTCCAGCCAGAAGGGGCCCCCATAGAGCCATTTGTGCTTCAACACTGAACCCAATGAAGAAGCCGGTTCACGCTGTATGCTGGGTAAAGCACCGGTTTCGACATTGAAAAGAGCATGGGAATGTTTTTATCGGGATTAAAAAATTAAAACGCATTATAATACAAATCTGACGCTAGGCACAGAGTTACAGTCAGGTAACGGTTATTTTATTGATTGTTTTTATCAATGTGAAAGTCACAGTGTAGACTGTATTGTTTATAAATCATTATGATATGGTTAACTGCAAGGACTGTTGTGTGACACTAATTTAAAAGCATTTATTATCGCTTACTAAAAGCATGCGCACTATGAAGGTTTAACTCAGATTGTCCGTTTGAATCTCAAATATGAATTATTCACAATTCATTACTGATAACTACAGTGACTCCTGGGTAATTTATTGAAATAAATGCATTTCTTGAAATTAATTTTAGTGGGTGTTTTGAGTAAAATAAATAAATAAATAAATACTTTTTCGTTGGTCCTGGTCCTGTCCTGCTCTGGGCTTATCCTGGTCCTGTCCTGGTCCGGTCTTGTCCTGGTCTTGTCCTGGTTTGGTCTTGTCCTGGTCCAGTCCTGGTCCGGTCTTATCCTGGTCTTATCCTGGTCTTGACCTGGTCTTGACCTGGTCCGGTCTTGTCCTGGTCCAGTCTTATCCTGGTCCAGTCTTATCCTGGTCCGGTCTTGTCCTGGTCCTGTCCTGGTCCGGTCTTGTCCTGGTCTTGTTGTGTCTTGTCTTGTCTACATCTTCATGCTTTCGCAGTTTTGTGGATGTTTAACACAGACACAAATAAACTGATGTGATTATATTGTGATATGCCTTGCAATATATAAACACAAACTAGTAAACCCATGATGAGTTACGGTTAAAGACTCACTGTATTAATACTGTTAATATCTCTAAAAATGTTTAGAATGCTCACACAGTAGAGAGTACATTTGGGCTTTGTTTCGATATTGCAGGTTTCTGTGATATCAGTCTCGCCAGGATAAATATTGTGATGTATTGTGCAGCCCTGGTTGTGGTTTGATAGTGTTTATATAAAGTGACAGTGTTTACAGTGTCCACCTCCTGACAGACACGATGTCCAGTCCCTTTGGCACAGTCACAGCGGAGGCTGTTGTGATGTCTGAGGAGAGCCGAGCTCCGCCTCCGGGCTGTCCCATGCACCAGGACGCCAAAAGAGGTGATTATAAATAAATAAATTTAATTTGACTCATTAGCAAACTTTGGAAAATCCACAAATGTCTTTGTGTCATATTTATGTTGTTACCATGGTCGTTGTGTAAACAGATGAATTTTTTTGTGTTCTGACTTCAGTTCAGTACAGCCAATATTGCGATATTCATCTTCAGTATAGCCACTAAGACTTTTTACATCATAGATAAATGTATAAGCAAAGCACATAAGCAACGTTTGGGAGCTAATGTGATCGGGGTGTAATGTGATTTTTGATCATCTGTGTTTGTTCGTGTCTTTGTGTTTAGCTGCTCCTCCGTCCGAGTGCCCCATGCACCGAGCATCCGCTACAGAACAACCCAAGAGTGCACCAGATGTGCCAGCACATCAGGACAGAGCCTACGAGTTTGTCCAGTGTCCTGTGACGGGAGCTAGAGGAAGCAAACATACAGTGTCTGACATCAACCCTGCCAACATGGTGCGATAATTATTCATTCATTCATAAAGTGTTTACTGTAGATGAATGACGTTTGCTCACATTATAGTAAAACGTAGAGCGAAAACACTGGTGAAAGAGGAGAGAAGAAAGCAGACTGTACTCTCAGTGTAGCTGCTGTATGATCTCTTGATTTCAGATGCCTCCACCCAACCAGCAGCCTTCTCCCGGCCAGCCCTTTCCTCTGTCTGTGGCGCGAGAAGAGTCACACATCCCTCGCTCAGGATCGGACCAGAACTGGGTTTATCCCTCCGAACAGATGTTCTGGAACGCCATGCTGAGGAAAGGGTGAGTGAGTATTATTAAATACTCCTGACCAAGCTTGTTGTTTGCAGAAGTTTTAATAACGGAAATGCAGTTGATCTCATCATTAAACGGATATACTTCACCTGACCTGTGTCCACCAGGTGGCTCTGGAAGGAGCAAGACATCTCTCAAAAAGACATGACGAACATCATTTCCATTCACAACCAGAACAACGAGCAGGCGTGGAAGGAGATCCTGAGATGGGAAGCTCTCCATTCAAAGTGAAACTTGTAGATTTTTAAATTATTTATTTAAAGCAATGATGTTTGGTTATTGATCAGTTCTGACTTTTGTGTGTCGTCTAAAGGGAGTGTCCATGTGGACCTGCTCTTAAAAGGTTTGGAGGCAAAGCGAAAGACTTTACTCCGAGAGCCCGCTTTCGGTACTGGATGGGGTGAGTTTCAATCCCAGTACGTTAAAAAAACACAAAGAATGGAAATGCATGATTGCTTTACGATTGTAATAGTCTAATCTGTAAATAATCTGCAAGTAATCTGTAATCTAGTAAGTCTAATCAAAGGACAGAGCTGTAGCACTGCAGAAATGCCATGTGTTCTGCATATTTGGACCAAAAAAAAAAAAAGCGAAAGCAACTAAACACTAGATGTGATGCAAAAAAATAGTAATTAATATAATTATGTAGTCATTTATTTAGTACCTTGTTCTCTGTGCTTAGGTAAATTTTTGTGATTTCTATTTCTTTGCACTCTGTTTATCTTTTTGTCATATTTCTGTTTCTCTTTCTCCATTTCATCCTATTGCCAGTGAATGAGAGAGTTTTATGAATATGTTTTCAGCCCTATGTGCCCCTTAGCCAATAGTTTCTTTTGCTTTTTTGGTTTGTTTTAATCATGTGCAGCAAATGAACCAAATATATCAATTTCACTCTGATTCAGACTCATGAAACAGACTAATTAGGTATGAAAGCACCCTCTAAAAATGAGGGTGCTTCTCCTACATTGCTTTTTGACAGTCTGCAAATTTGAACTTGCAACCTTCCAGTCAGTACCTTAAAGGGATAGTTCACCCAAATATGAAAATTCTGTCATCAGTTGCTCACTGTCATGTCATTCCAAACCCATAAGACGCACTCTTGATACAACGGGACCCGGAAGCGCTGCACTGTTTACAGCAGAGGAAGAGGGACGCTGTACACAAACTGAGTCACATAGAACAAGTTTCGTAACAAATATGTCTGCAGATTTCAACATAGAGGAGGATTTGCATTTTTTTTTTTTTGACCGCGTCAACACAACACACATGCGTCGTGGTTCTCTCGTGAACGTGCGTCGGAGATCAATGTTGTAATGTTGAGAACAGGTAAGTCTTCAAATAAGATTTAAAGGCATCAAGGGTAGTACATGTTCTAATATGAAGAGGCAAACCATTCCAGAGACGTGGAGCCACAACAGAGAAAGCCATATCTCCTTTTGATATTAAACGAGACTTAGGAATAATTAAATGGAAAGTCTCAGATGAAGGTCTTGAAGACATATTTTGCTGAAGGAATTCCGCAATGTAGGGAGGTGCCAAGCCATTTAGACCATTAAAAACAAAGAATAAAACCTTATACTGAATTCTGAATTTAACTGGGAGCCAGTGGAGAGATGCCAACACAGGTGATATACTAGCATGTTTCCTAGTCCCAGTCAAAAGCCTAGCTGCAGCATTTTGGACTAACTGTAGACGTGATAATGAGGCATGAGAAATACCATAATACGATGAATTACAATAATCCAATCTGGAAGAAATAAAAGCATGTATAACAACCTCCAGATGCTTGAACGACAGAATGGGTTTCAATTTCGCAATAGCCCTTAGTGGAAAAAAGCCACTTCTTACCACAGAACTTATGTCATCATATCAAACTTTAAATCGGAATCAAAAATCACACCAGGATTCCTTGCCCGATTGTGTAATTTAGATGCAAGAGGGCCTAGTTGATTAGTTCTACTAAATCTAAAAGTGGGGGGGCCGAACAGTACCACTTCAGTTTTTGATTCATTAAGGGGAAGAAAATATGTTGCCATCCATTTTTTAATATCATGAAAACGATGAGTGATAATGTAAAACAGAATCGTCCCCTGGCTTTAAAGGGAGATAAAGCTGAGTATCATCAGCATAACAATGCTAAGATATATTGTGTTTTTGACAAATAGGGGCCAAAGGAAGCATATATAAAGAAAATAAAACTGGGCCCAGTATCGAGCCTTGTGGAACTCCACTGGTAATGGGTGCAGAGGAGGAAGAAACATTTACCCAATTCTACAGAGAAAGTTCTCCCTTTAAGATAAGAGGAAAACCATTCAAGGGCAGTCCCTTGAATTCCTGCCCACTGTCTTAAACGCTCTAAAAAAAAATTTCATGATCAGTAGTGTCGAAGGAGGCACTATGATCAAGAAGGGCTAGAATTGCACAATTCCTGAGTCAGCAGCTAGCAACAGGTCATTAGACACTTTAAAGAGAGCCGACTCTGTGCTATGTTGTGCCCTAAACCCAGAGTGCAATTTATCCAAAATACCATTTCCATTTAATAAAAGAAGAGAGCTGATTATAAACAAACTTCTCTAGGATTTTTGATAAAAAGGACAGTTATAATTAATTAAATAATTATTGGTCGATAATTATTTAATACTGTCGGATCCACATTGGGCTTTTTTAAGAGGTTGCACCACAGCATAAGGGTGACATGAGGGTGAGTACCTGATGACAGAATTTTCATTTTTGGGTGAACTATCGCTTTAACCACTGAACCCCCACTACCACAAAATACACTGAAAGATCTACAGATTATTTATTTATTTATTTATTTTGCTCTGCTTCTGTCTCCCTCTTGCTGCAGGCACGAGCTGCCATTTGACAGACACGACTGGATTGTGGACCGGTGCGGGAAAGAGGTGCGCTATGTGATCGACTACTACGATGGTGGTCAGAAGTCGAGTCACACCATCTTAGACGTCCGTCCAGCGTTTGATTCTTTAGGAGCCGTGTGGGATCGCATGAAGGTGGCGTGGTTGAGATGGACCTCGTCATGAACCTGTGCTGCTATATGGGAATATAGGAGATTTATACATGTTTATTGGTGATTTTTTTGGGCTTGTTTTAGCTCACTCTGACAGGAAGTGCCGTGTTTAATGAAGATACTGTATCGCTGCATTGCACACACACCCAAATGTCCAGGTCCTGTACTAATGATGATTATTATTATGGGCTGTAAACATCAGATATGCAAACAAGTATCGGTGAAATCTGGTCAAATGTAAATTTCTATCACAGTTGAATAAAGTTGCTGTCTGTAAAAATTATAGTGTAGTAGAATACTAACACAGGGCTAAAGCTGTTGAGAATGAATCCTGTCACTTCACAAGATCACAGATCACATGATTACTTTTTATTATTAAAAAGTTATTCTTTTTGAATAGGAATGTAATTAGTGATTGAAGTAATAATATGTACAGACGTTCTATATTAATCAAAGGTGTGTTTTCTTTTTGCCTATTTATGAAAAGCCTAATATCTTAACCATCATCCTAAACATGTATCCTGGGTTGGTTAAATTTCAACTTCCATACTGGTGTCCAGTGTTCTGTAATATTCTGTAATATGATTTGTTTCCCCGCTGTATGAAGGCCATTGTGTGTTCAATAAATAATATCTTAATTTTTCTGCAAATGTTGCATTTTTATGTTTTATGTATAATTCTAAATTCCTGCCATCAAAATGGCACTTGGGTGAATGTCTATGCACCATTTCCACAGCTTGTGCTTATTGTTATATGTTTTTAATGAAAGCAAAATTCATTAAGGCTTATACTCCATATTAAAACAGTTCGGTGTTTAACCGACCATAAATTTATTCCACATTATGTTTAAATTAAGAAAACAATATCGTCTCTAGACCGGAACTGAGTTTAGAGAGTCAGTGTTGCAACACCGACTCAAACTTCTGCGTACAATCACAATCACACCGACTCGTTATTTTTCTACCCAACCGTATTCGGACAGTCCCCGCCTCCTATACAAGGATTGGCTAGTAGTTAACATTCACAAGCAGTCCCTTGATTAAAAAGCAGGTCTTTCTTTTTTTAATTAATCCGTTAATTCATGTAAAAAGACTTAAAATAAAAAAAGGATAATTAATCCGACGAAAGAAGTTACTTGTCTTTATAAACAGCACTCAGACGTCTTCTTGTTCTGTGGTTGCTGTGGTAACGTGAACAACGTCCAATAGGCACGCTCGTGTAGAAGAAGTACTAGCCAATCACAGAGGAGGAGGCGGGATTGGTATGAATACAGGTGTGGGAACACAACGCTAACCAGCTAGTAAACTTGACTACGTATTTTTGCACTTATGCCCCGAAGATGTCCGAAGAAGCGCTGGATGAAATGGCAGTTCTGTCTGCCATTTTCTGCGAAAAAGACGAATTTAAGTTGATTGAGCAATCAGGTGAGGGTAATGAGGATTGACTTTAGCTAGTTATACCCTAGCTGTCTATATGTCTATAGCTAGTTATAGTTATACAGATTATCCATGTAATTCAATGCTGACAGAATGAACTTGGAATAAAAAAACATAACTGTCTATTGCTGAAAAAAAAAAAAAATCATTTTGGTGCGTGCAGTTATAGGAAAATAATCAACGACAGGGTGGAATGAAGAAGGAGAGTTACTGTTTCCAAGCTAATTTATTTACAGCAAGTCCTAAAGTCCTAAATTAAAATTAAAGAATGACATACTTTTGAACCATTTATAGTTGTATAGATTTGTTGAACATCTGCAGAACACGTTAGTTCCTGTTATAAATTATGTTATAGTAGCTATAAACAGTCATTTCCTCATCATCACTTTTTTCTCTTTCTTCAAGTTAATAAGACAAAACAAAACAAACAAACAAACAAAAAAAAAAAAAATGCAGGTTATGTTACCAAGAATCAGCAACGCCTTCTGTCCTTCAGACTTCCTCTTGTTGGAAAGTTGACACTGGAGACTCATTCCAAAAAGACCAAATAAATGTGTCCATACAGAAAAACCTTACAATATAAACAATTACACATGTTTCTTGATCAGTGTATGTGGAGTGTCTGTCATAGAAGTCCCTGTGTAAGTTGTTCCTATAGAAACGATAATGCATTAGAACGAGCATGTTAATATAAACCTGTGAACTTTTGTCAGAGCAGATGTTATAGAAAAATAATCAACACATTCTGGCTAATCAGATTAGTGCTGTGGAGTAAATACCATTAATCTATTATGTTAAAGCGATGGTTCACCTAAAAATGAAAATACTGTCATCAGGTACTCGCCCTCACGTCGTTCCAAACCCATAAGACTTTTTGTTCATCTTCAGAACACAAATGAAGACATTTTTAATGAAACCTGGGAGATTTCTGTCCCTCCATTTACAGTCCATGTAACCAAAACTTTCAAGCTCCAAAAAGTTAATAAAGGCATCGTAAAAGTAATCCATGTGACTCCAGTGGTTTAATCCCAATTTTATGAAGCTTTGTGTGTGTGTGCAAAAAACTAAAATGAAGTCTTTATTCACAAAATATCTTCACTTCCGCATAGATCTCCAACACGCGTTCACGAGAGAACCACGATGCATTCGTGTTGTGTTGACGTTCTCGGGATATGTTGGGATCCAGAAGTGCTGCACTGTTTACAACAGAGGAAGAGGGACGAGTCACATAGAACAAGCTTTGTAACAAATAAAGCTTTAGGCACATGCAAAGAAATGCTGTAGAGCAAAGATGCCTTCAAAATAATGAAATTAAATGTTTCTACATTTGAAAAAAATACCGTAAACAGTAGTAAATTAAACAAAGTCAATATTTGGTGTGACAAAAAAAATAAAATTAAAATTAAAATAGTAGTCTCTGGTACAATTTGTGCAGTTCTATAAGGAAATGAGCTGGTAAGTTTTATTGAGCATCTTGCAGAACCAGCCACAGTTCTTCTGGAGACTTTGACTTTCGCACTTGCTTCTTATTTTTGCAGCAAAACCCAACAGCCTTCATTGTGTTCTTTGTCTGAAAAGTGTCTCTTACGTAATATGCTGCTTTCTTTAATGACATACAAACATTTTTCTGTAACATTTCATTTTGTGCTAGAAAACTAAACTTAAAAATATCTTCATTTGTGTTCTGAAGATGGGTTTGGAACGATATGAGTAATTGATGACAGAATTTTCATTTTTGGGTGAACTATCAATTTAAAATCGTCAGTCTTTTCTAATGCAATGTGAATCTGTTCCTTAAACACAGCTCAGACAGGACTTGTGTACAGCATCTGCACTGCGATAGACACAGACAGCGGGAGAAAAACCCTGAACCTCACTTTCCATCTCCCTCCTCTATACCCTCGAACCCCTCCTGATATCAGCGTCACCTCCAGGGATTTCTCGAGGAACCACTGCCATGAGCTGAAGAGAGCGATGCTAAGTGAAACTCACACCCTTCCACCTGAGCCCATGGTTCACCACCTAGTGACGTGGCTTCAACACCATTTCACCGACCTGATTACAACCCCAAACAGCCCAGGAGACTGCTCAAATACAGCAGATAGTAAAGCAGAGGACACCTGGATGGCGTTGCTGCATTTAGATCATATGCGTTCTAAAGCTAAATATATCAAACTGATTGAAAAGTGGACTTCAGAGTTGGGTTTGATGGGGAGACTGTTTGCGGGAAGGCCAATTTTGATTTTACTGCAAGGAACAAAGGAAAGCATTAAGGTATTAATGAGAGTTTAATGGCAAGTTTATTGGTTCCTGACCTGAGGGTGCATCTCAATCAGCTCCCTCGGTCGTGAATCGGTATATAGTGTACATGAGTTCGGGCATTGGTAAGGACCCTGGCTCACTACACACTGGGACACTGATGACTCAATTTCCGGCAACATGACTACATACTCGTGATGTACAACATCACCACTGGCATTTATCAACAATAGGCAGGGCCGATATCTTTATTACATTATATGTCATATAAATTTGTTAGCTTAATTCAAGCAACTTACTTAGTTTAGTTCAAGCAACTTACATTTGTAGACGAAGTTGGCTGAGAGTTCATCCACCATTTATTTCGAGTTGAGAGGCTTCAGAAAATATGATGTCATTTCCAGTAAGGGAACATGGTGAGCATCGACGCTCCCTGGTTTTTGTGGTACATTTTGGGATATTTTTAGGGCACAGAGTTCCAGTGCACTGAAAGGATTTTGACATTGAGACAGCCCTTAAAATGGTCGACTCCCTGGTCAGCACCCTGACTGCTGAACTAGGGAGCTGACTGAGACGCACCCGGAGATGTGACCAAACCCCAGCTTTACTTGTAACACAGATAAGATTAGACATGTTTGGTGGCTGATATTTGCTTCTTGAGTTTTTTTTTTTTTTTTTTTACAGGATCTACACTAATATTAATACAGTCTTTTCCTTGAAAGGATTTAGTACACAGTGAGACTTACTGTAATCTATAAACAAGAAGAAAAAAAACACTGTAACTGAACACTGTGATGGTATGTGGGTGGCCATCTTGGACAACCAGATTCACTTTTTTACTCAGCACAGTTTGGTATTGTTCATTCCCTCGGCCCCAACTCTGAAATATGAAGGTAGAATCATAAAAGAAACTGGAAAATGATGGAAATGATGAGAATGATAATATTGTTTAATTTTAAATGCATGAATACAAACTATCCCTGTCATTTTACAAAGTTGCTTATTTATAAAACAGATAAAGTAGCTTACAAAAGCATGTATGTAAGGGTAGAAGGAAGCCTGTGTTAATGGAAATGATTTTGGAAGATATAGACTTCCCTTACTTACATGAGCTTTGCTGTTCAAGTGCAAAACTAAATAAGAAAGCATTAGACACCAAACATATCTTGGCTGAATCGTACACATGTGGCGAGCACGTCTTGTTTTTTTTTTTTTTTTTTTAAACTGTTGCTCTTATTTTTCTTTACCCAGCCCAATTTCCAATTATGTGTTATTAGTATATTAATTTCCTTTAGGTCAGTAAATAATATAATTGTATATAATTGAATGACAACTCTAAAACCTCCCCTAAAGGAATATATCCACCTACAGAGGACAGTGAAAGTTGATGTCGACTCGTCAGGCAAACGGTGCAAAGAGAAGATGATGAGGGTTTTATGTGAAGTGCCCCTTACAGAGGATTTTAAAAGGTAAGAGCTGCCAGTCTTCCACTTTACCCATTTCAAAATCCCTTTACACTGAACACTTCTTATTGCATCAGCCTGTCACTTAATATGCCTTTTTCTCCACTCTCACTTTCTTTCCTCTCAACCAATTTCCCTTTATTTCAGAATATCAACGTTTGAGGTTAAGGAAGACTTGTCTTTACAGGACCTCAGAAGGGAGTTTGATTTAGTAGGATCGATGAAGCTTTACCAAGAATTTGTTCCCTTGTTACAATAAATGTATTAAATTATTGGCTCTTTTTTTAAGAGTTTGCTTTTATACATGATTTACTACTAGGGAAGTCCTTGAGGAAAACCCGAGCAGAGATTTAACACTCAGGATTGCAAATTCACACAAATTAAGAAGGTTAATATAAGATGGCTCCAGCTTTAATCAATTCGATTGTGGTCATGTTGCACATGTGAAGCTCTTCACATAAAGTCCCCTTGAAATCAAAATCGAAGTTTTGTGGCTTTTAGTATGAATATGTTAGCCTTAAGCTTATCTATAAGCTACTGTGTTCCAAAACAATGACAAAATTCGCATTTAGAAGATATATGCATTAAAAAATTACTCTCTCTCTACCACCAATAAGGATCAACAGTTTTGATGACGATTTCATGATCATTCTGCACTTCAGATTCTCATCAGATTTCCTGTCCAATCAAATTCTCTCTAGAATCTGAAGTGTCCCGCCCCCAACATTATAAAAATCACCTTGCCGAAGCTCTGGATCATGACCCTGACCAGGATAAAGCAGTTACTGACGATGAATGGATGATTATGTAGCAAAATGTTTTTGTTTTTTTCCACATCATTCTTTAATAATCTGCATAATGGTATCAAGAAAGATTTAAGTCATTGAAAAAAAAAAAAAAAAGAGTCATAAATATAAAAGAGTCATATAAATAAAGGCACCTGTCAAATAAATACAGATTTACTTTAAAAACTCCAGAGTGTACCGAATGACTTCATACAGTATGCTCTATTTCTTCTTCTCTCCTGGATCCATCTATCCACATTTCAATATGTTTAAATATAGACAGTTGCTTGTGGCTTAAATTAGGGTTTATGTCAAATTCCATTTGGTAAATGCTGATTAATAGTGCTTAATGAAAATCACCTTATTACCCTTTACCATCATCTTTTCCGAACAATAAATTCACCTCTCATGACCTTTCTCTCCGGATGTGTTTTTCCAAAACATTGCAGCTTAAATGTCACCTATGTAGTGGCATTTACTTAATATATAAAATCGCCTCTGGATCCAGTGCGAGAGTATATCGGCTCCTCAGAGAGGCTGTGAGGTGACAGACATACAAAACCATTTAAGTAGTTTAGCTGTACCCAGGTTAAGTGAGCATAGAGGTTCAATGAGCTGGGAAATGTATTGGATAAATGACATTTGAGTTCTACAGATATTGGACTCTTAATTGAGAGTTGAAGCATCAACATGAACTGGAAATTTGTTTAACCTCAGTGGGTGTAGATGTGAATAAAAGTCTGTTCAGATTAATACAGTAGACCACAGAGATGCTGTAACCTCAGTAAGGCATCTAACATCTCCATGTGAAGGCTGTGGGAGGTTACTGTGTGTAAGTGTGCTGTGAAAAAAGTATTTTGATTTCTTCTGTTTTCGTGTATATATCATAGTAAATTGTTTCAGAAATTAAAACAAAATCTAAGATAAAACAAAGGCAACCTGAGTAAACACAAAATACAATTTCTAAATGATAATGTTATTTATAAAAAGTTATCCAATACCAACTGGGCCTGTGTGAAAATGTATTTGCCCCCATAGTTACTAATTCCCCAAATCTATGAAACGGCATTCATAATGGGGTTCAGCTGGAGTAGACACAACCAGGCCTGATTACTGCAAACCCTGTTCAATCAAATCAACACTTAAATAGATCTTTTTCAGCAGTATGAAGTTGGTTAGGAAGTCACAAAAGAGCCAAGGACCTACAGGCCTCTCTTGCATCACTAAAGGTCACTGTTCGTGACTCCACTATCAGAAAGACACTGGGCAAAAATGGCATCCATGGAAGTTTGGCAAGGCAAAAAATACTGCTAACCCAGAAGAACATTAAGGCTCGTCGGAATTTTGCCAAAACACACCTTGATGATCCCCAAACCTTTTGGGAGAATGTTCTGTGGATGGACGAGTTGAAAGTGGAACTGTTTGGAAGACGAGTCCCGTTAAATCTTGCATAAACCAAACAGAATTCCACAAAAAGAACATCATGTGTACGGTCAAGCATGGTGGAGGAAGTGTGATGGTGTGGGGATGCTTTCAAGCAGCCAACTTTGCAATTATTGGACCACTTGAGATGGAATGCAGCATATACACAATTCTGTTTGGCTTTTGGTATGCCTAATGCCAGACAAGAACTGAGTTGTCAAGCAACTTAGCCCTTTTCACAACAAAGGCCTTTCAGGAACCACTGGTTCAGAAATTTTAGTCCACTTTTAGTTCCTTCCTTAAGACTACCCAGATGCTCTGTTTTTACTCTTGCACTATATACAGTCTAAACCATTTTGTTTAGTATTGCAACAAGTGCCTCCCTGGAACCACAGGCGTTTGGGTTAAGATATACCAGAGGTCCCAGAGATGGTTATTCTACCGCTGTGGAGTTCTCTCATTAGTGTGAAATTGCCCATCACTAAAACCAATTGGTTCAATTGTGGTGTGGGTGTCTCATTTGGATGCTGAGTTTCATTTCATTTTGAGCACATGGCTTATTTTGCAATTAATCTCTGGGGAGGATTGGGAGAGATGGGCAAGTTGTGTTTAGTGTGTGGAGTTTTGAGAGCATGAGCTGTAATTTCAGAAAACAGCAATCTCGCCTGGTCATTGAGTTATCCGATTTCCCGATAGTGAGTCGGCACGCTCATTCTTCATCACAGCAGAGAGACAGACCGGCTTTTTAGCATGCAAGCACACACTCGTGGATAATGTAGCGAGTGAACACAGCCCTTTTTAATTAAGCTGGAGTGCCGAGGATGGTTTTAGGTGAGAGATAGACATGTTAATGAAGTTAACTGAGAACTGAGATATCACGGGTTGAGCTTTGTGGAGACAACTTGGAGAGGCTCAGCAGATGGTGTAAGGGAAAGCTGCGCTTTAATTTGGGATTTAATTTGTGATGAAGTCTGGGCTTTGGTCGATAGGAATGAATTTGGGCAGGTTTGAGTGTTTGGGTTAATGTGAGAAACAGCCTTATCTCTATCCAGCGAATGTTGTTTTGCTTGAAGATATTCGGCCTTGTTTTCACAGGAGTATTGTGGTTTTAAAATAATCCAAATGCAGTTTTTAGAGATATACATCATAATTATATTTAATTAAGCATCATTTATAGTAAATTATTATAATTAAGATTTTTTTTTTTTTAAGATCTGTATTTTAGGATTTTTTTCTACTCCTCTACACAGAAAAATAATTTTTTCCCTTTAATATATCTGATCTTTTTTTTCTGATTCTCAACAAGTTATGCTTAATGACATATGCAGCATAAATCAACATAAATTAAAAGAATATTACAGTTTCTGTTTGTAGGTAACTACATATTTTTCATGTAAAATATGAAATGCTGTAATCATGTTTAAAATGATTATAGAAAATAGTTCATACAGTATGGGGAATTTTTTTTTTAAACTAAGCACTGAAGACTAACATGAAATAGTAAAATATTTAATGTTTTGATAATTATTTTCTCAGTAATCACTGTGGGTCTACAGATTATTCAAAATGCCTCGGAAAGAGGGTTTATGGAAAGTCTCATGCAAAAGGTAAAAATAAAAAAAAAAAAATCTTAGACAAAAAGACATTAGGTACTGGAATTATGTTTCAAATAAACATTAAAATCTTACATAGTTTGATAATCACCACTAATATTTTCTCAGGATTGTTCTAAAATACTATGCATAAATGGAATACCACTAAAATATTACTTAAGTTGAATTTTTTAAGAGCACTAGAACTTTTATTCATGCAATTCTGTATTTCTATTTTTAATCATACACATTAGTACCTTATTAATCACACTGAATAATAGATGAACATCCCACATAGACATTGTGCAGAGTAGCTCGAACAGTGCACTTGTGTATGCTGCTACAGAACAGTATAGGGCGCTGTTGTGCTGTAGGAAAACTTGTCTACTCACCGCTTGCCTTCATACCCACTTTTGGTCTCTAGGTATGCAACACAGCTATATGAATGGACCTACAGTATTCTGTGGTGGTGTACAACACCAGTCAAAATTTTGGACACTAGATTTAATACATACTTTTCACTGCGTTAAGGATATTAGAAGAAATGCTTATGGTTGAAATTTGTTTCTCAAACAAATGACAATAGTAATATCCAGTTGTAAATGCATTTCATTTAATAAGCAAATTAATATTTAAAAGGTAAAAGATTATTTAGAACTTAGGAGAAGCACTGAGGACTATTATGGGAAAGCTTCTTCAGGAATACTGTTAACAATATTAAAAATATAGCTTTGATTTAACACTTTTCTTGGTCACTGCATGATTTTGTATGTGTTCTTTCATAGTAGTACTTTCTTCATTATTATTCATTATTAAGGTACCAATGTATGAACAGGCGTGTCCAAACTTTTAACTGGTAATGTAGCCCTATTATTTTGGTGATTTCTGTAGTTCTGTCAGGTCTCAGTATACAGTATCATATAATGTACATGTAAAAAAACAAATTATACATACAGTACTGTGCAAAAGTTTTAGGCACCCTATTTTTTTTTAGTACAAACTTTTTTATTTTATTTTATGACTTCTACATTATCAAGTCAGTACAAAAAACATTTTAGATTCCCAAACATTAGTTTTCTAGCACAAATTAAATGTTACAGAAAAATGTTTGTATGTCATTAAAGAAAGCAGCAGATTACGAGACACTTTTCAGACAAAAAACCTCAATGAAGGCTGCTGGGTTTTGCTGCAAAAATAAGAAACAAGTGCAAAAGTCAAAATCTCCAGAAGAACTGTGTCTGGTTCTGCAAGATGCTCAAGAAAACTTACCACCTCATTTACCAGCTAAATTGTACCGGAGACTACTATTATTATTTTAATTAAAAAATTTTTGTCACACCATATATTGACTTTGTTTCATTTACTACTGTTTACTGCTCTTTATGGTTTTTTTTTTTTTTAAATGTAGAAACATTTAATTTCATTATTTTGAAGGCATGTACCTTTGCACAGTACTGTATATAATTTATGCACAATTGGTTTATATATATATATATATATATATATATATATATATATATATATATATATATATATATATATATATATATATATATATAATACAAATTATCTTTGTAGCATTAGTCCTCCTGTGTGTTTGATCGTTACTGTTATAAATTAAATGAATTCACTTCTTGATTTAAATGTTGTTGTTTTTTTTTATTAAGAATATACTATATTCACACTTTCAGGCTGAAGGTTTCTGCGACCATTTACAGCGAACAGAGTAGATTCTCTGAGCGACTAATTTGAAAGAAAAAAGCGATTCAATCTTAAAGAATGCAACTTTAACTCGAGCCAAAAGGGTGGCAGATCAATATTACATCATCACTTTGCTTCACCCACTGCAGTAAAACTATGGATTTTCTAAAACAGGACTAATATAGGTTTTCAGCGGGTTTTCAGGGTCACCAGCTCATATAGTTTACTGTGGTTTTACTATGATACAGTTTGATTCTTTATGGTAATCACTGTTATTAAACACTAATCCATGATATTACAATGATTTTTCTGTGGTAACTGTGAATAGTGTAGGATGCACCATAATAGTACCATAGATTTACCATAGTGCATTAAGGTTTATTTCATATTCATGATACTCAAGTGGATATCTGATCATGTACTGTATGTAGGCTATACCTGTGTTAGGAAATCAATAATTAATCATTTTAAATGTCTGTTTTTATTGTTCTGTGTTTTAAACTCAGTTTGATTTTGGTGGAAAATAATAAAACAAAGTCTCAATATTGAAGAGAAGACCACTTTTGCCACAGGATATGTTGAAATCTTTATGAGTACTGCATGTCAATTCAAAGAGGACCATATTTCCTTTTAATGTAGTTAAAACACACAAACTCCCCAGACCTTGGAACACACAGTCCTTAAAAAATAATGACATTACTGATTCACATGGGATTGAAATCTCAGAGATACACCAGTAATAAATACATTACTCCACCTCCTCATGTAAAATTGATCCAGTCTGAATAGGGCTTAATATAGTTTTACTTTATGGTTGCTATATTCCTGATTATGGCACTGCCTTGCTTTTACGCTGGTATAAATGTTAACTGTTATGTATCTCAGGTTGTTACATTCATTTTGATTTAAGCATAGGGTTTGGATTTGTTGGATGAATATTCCAACTTATTCAATAATGGTCAAGGCTTGCTAAAAACCCTATTTTGTCTCAATACAGTTAGGCATATGTGATGTTACTTTGTTCTAGGATTAAATTTGAATAAAGAAAGGAATAAAGAAAGAAATAGAAAAGCTATAGAAAAGGCTGACACAGTGACCATAGCATTAGTACTGTGACAGACATACTGTATATCTTGTAACTCGTTTTGGCCAAAAAAGGTATTTTTCACAAAAGAGGACTAGGAATAATTGGTGTAGAATAAATTAGCCCAATCCTCTGCTAAACTATCCTATTGCCAGAAAAACCTTAGCACATGTAGTTGATATATTGAACTCAGACTCTGTATCTGAATCTCTATCCTCCCCTTCTACTTTCACTCACTGTCACTGTGTGTGTCGCGCTGCTTATGCACTTCAGCGCCACCCCTGCAGTGAAGTGAGTGGATTTCTCCATGGTGTGACATGCCGTGCTGTGGAGAGATCCAGCTGAGCCTCAACTGAGCCTCCCCCCATGACTCCAACTGAGAAGATGCCTTCAGTTGCTGAGAGCCAATCTAATTCCCTCAAATCTCCTCATATCCCTGCAGGTGATCTGGGTGCATCCTGATCGGGCCTCTATCAAGTGTGATGAATGAAGTGGGTCGAGATTAGACAATTTCTAATTGGCAAAATGCATATCTCAGTGTCAGAAGACTGACACGTTTCCAAGTTCAGCTATGAGAGAATACTTTTCTGGCAAATTGGTCATTAGTCCTTTTTAACTGCACAAATAATAGAACTTTTAGCACAATGAAACTGGAAATAGTATTACCAAAGGTTCAAATTATACGGTTTTTGGTACCTGCTCACCAACAGGAACTAATAATACTGGGGGTAGAACTGTTCATAGGTTGGTTGGTTGGTTACACAATATGCGACACCGTGTAAACAAATATTGAATAAAATAAGTAAGGTATAAAACATGATCTTCCTATAACAGTGCTTTATTCTTTTTATACTGCAGCAATTTGACAAAGCTTACTTTTTTTATTTATTGATTTTTTAAAAACTTAAAAAAAAATAAAAAAAAAAAACAGTTTATAGTTATAGACCTCTGACTGTTACAAAGCACTGACACTAGAGTTTCCTTCCATTTAATTAAATGTCTCATTACAGAAAGCTTCACCATATCATTGATTATACGTTGTTAAACACAATTTTCTTCTATTTATTAATCCATCCCTGTGAATTAGCAGTTATAGAAATGATAACCAACTTTCAAAACCCTTTATCATTGAAAGCCTTTTTGTCAGTAATTTTACTGCAGCTGATAAGAGTTGATGAACTAAAGGGTATAGACAAAGGTACAGTGGTAATTATTTTTCTTCTTAAGAACATCATTGTGCACCATAATTGTGTTACAGACGCTTTTACTGCTGTCACTGAGACACGTCCAGTCATCTCTCAAGTTGGAAAATGAGCTTGATCTAGAACCTCATGTTCCCCTGGCTCCAGTTTAGACCAGTTCTTCTTTCCGTATGCGCAGTGGAAAAAAGGCCATTCATTTGAATACTAACTGAACCAAAAGCTGTTTGGCCTGAAGACATGACTGTGGCAAGGTTACACGGTTAGAGGTTCCTTCATCATGAAGTACCTGAGGATCTGCTGGAGAGTGCAGATGGTCGGTCGCTGTGGTGCCTGCGGCTTTCTCATTGTCCTTTCTCCTGGGTGATTATTGCCAGGTCGAAGCCAATGAATGCCACTGATGAAGGCCAGGTTGTTGAGTCAATGGCGGTGCAATTTGCTGTGATCTAATTTTACCTTTAGCATCCTTTGGGGATGTTATTGGGGATGTTGTTTTCCAGGCAATGTGAGTGAGTTACTGGGAGATTTTCTTTCCTCTCATGTCCTCTTCACTATTATGTTTTATGCTCCTGTGTGTAATGTAGTACCTTTTTTTTTTTTTTGCTAGATCATGAATGTTAAATTCGAACTGGCTTGCATCAGTCAACAGCTTGTTTTTATAGAGGTGTGTGTTTCCAGCCTGTCGAATGGACAATGATCCTCCACGGCCTCATCTGCATGTTCCGATTAGCCAGAATGTCCGTGTTTCCAAAACCAGACATTGAAGGACTAGTGCATCTCTGTGGTCCCTTCGTCTCTCAACAACACATCATTAATTCCAGATGGGACAACAAGGCTTGCCAATTCAATGTCCTCCTGAACTAAGGTTTGCCAGATCTACATGATTTGCGGAGGATGCTGCAAATTTATTCCTTCTGCCACGTGCAAACTGGCCAATAGTTGCTGTTGGCATTGGGAAAACAAACAACTAATCCAAGTTGTTGGGTGTCAGTGCCAGACGTTGGTGGGGCTTTTTTTTGGCCAATGTCATGGTCAGGTTTACAGAAAAATCCGGAAAATATGATGCTGGCCATGGCTGATTCATTCTACTGGAAAACGAGAGTGAAAACATATTTGCCAATGCCCTTGAAGAAGATGATGATGATGTGTGCTGCCTAATTGCTGGGAAGAGGATAATTGGGCCACCTGCCAGTTTAAATGCACTTTCTTGTATGTGTCACCTCGGCTCTTTGAGACGCTCAAATACGCCCGCTGCTATCAGAGTGCTGAAACTGCATGAGAGGTGGAAATCGGATAAGTTTACAACTCGATTGGAATCACGCCATTCAAACAAACATGATGCAAAACAATACATGTTGTGTACAATCCTGCTATTAGTTGAATGCACAATACCCATATGATGGTATAATTACTGACGAGAATGACATTATTATTTGAGAGACTAGATTTGTCACTTTCATCTAAAGTCATATATTACTGTCACCTCATGAGCTTTGGCATAAGCATAACATAAACACTCCAACATTGCTTTATTAAACAATATCTGGTCATCAGCAATTATTTGGTGGTCCTTTTCCACTGGACAGAGTAAAATGGGACTTATATACAACCTATGCTTCACATTAGCGCAGTCAGTGTTTTCTTTGTTTTCTAACTTACAGTGAGTAATTAGTATATATGGTATCTAGTAACACACTATGCCAAAATTGAAAGAAATGATGAGGAAGAAGGTGATTGAAATACATCGGTCTGGGAAGGGTTACAAAGCTATTTCAAAGGCTCTGGGACTCCAAAGGAGCCATTATCTCCAAATGGAAAAACTCGGCACAGTAGTGAACCACTAGACCACTATGACACTGGGCAAAAATGGCATCCATGGAAGTGGCGAGGTGAAAACCCACTGCTAACCCAGAAGAACATTAAGGCTTGTCTTAATTTTGCCAAAACACACCTTGATGATCCTCAAACCTTTTGGGAGAATGTTCTGTGGACTGATGAGTTGAAAGTGGAACTGTTTGGAAGACAGGGGTCCCGTTACATCTGGCGTAAACCAAACACAAAATTCCACAAAAAGAACATCATACCTACGGTCAAGCATGGTGGTGGAAGTGTGATGGTTTGGGGATGTTTTGCTGCTTCAGGGCCTGGGCAACTTGCAATAATTGAGGGAAACACAAATTCTGCTGTCTACCAGAGATCCTAAAGGAGAATGTCTGGTCTTCAGTCTGTAAGTTTTGTTCTTTTATGCAGCAAGACAATGATCCAAAGCATTGGAGAAAATCCCAGTACTAGAAGTAAGTGAAAGACTGATCTCCAGTTATCAGAAGCTATCCCAGGGAACTCATGGCACAAGGTGGGGGACACCCTGGATGCGGTGCCAACCATCACAAGGCACAATCACGCACCCAGTCACACACCAGAGACCATTTGGAAATGCCAATCAGCCTACAACACATGTCTTTGGACTGGGGGAGGAAACCAGAGTAGCTGGAGAAATCCCCCAAAGCACGGGGAGATCATGCAAATTCTGCGCACACATGGTGGAGACAGGGTTTGAGCCCCCAAATCCAGAGGTGCGAGGCAAATGTGCTAAACACTAACTGGACATCACACCACCTAGTAACTGTTTATTTTACTATAACAGCATACATAATATATGAATATATTATCTTTGCCTTTAAGAATTAGGCCATGCTCTCTGCGGGATCAATAAAGTGCAATCAAATGCAAATATCAAATGAGTCAACAAAGGTAAATGCCAAAGTCCTTTCCTCTTTTTTTGTTCTCCAGTTCATAAACAGAAGTCATTTTTTTGAGCAGGCTTTGTCTGTTCTTTCTTCTACTGATGGTTTTACTTTCACTGCCATGACATTCATCATGAGAAGTTGCCTATAAAAAGTTCATACTTTTTTTTGTCATACAAAGCAGTAAAGTTATATATAAATGTAGAAAGGAAGGAGGGAGAAAGCTTTAAATGATTTGAAATCTATGTGTGTTTCCAGCATGTACACACTGAACATATTGCAGCCATTGCTCATCCTGAGCTGCACTCTGGGACCCCTTTGTCATTTAAATGATAAACATGCAGTCCGTTAGCTAAAACATACTGTAGCCTCTGTCTCCGCATCATGTCCTCTTGGCTCGAGCTGCAGGTCAGAAAGCGGGTGCACATTTGAATAACAGATGATCTCGGTGAGAGAACAGATGATCTGCCTTCACATGGGACATGTGCAGTTCAGAACGCAGGTAGCACAGACGTCTGGAGGCGTTAACCACATGTTTGACTGGCGCTGATGCATACCTAAATTTTAATAATCAACAAACAGCCTGCAAGATTTAATTCCTGTCCAGAAAAAGCAAAGGCACTGCAAAGCCGGCACTTAGTGATTAACTTGTTTATTCAGCAGGCACACCGAACAAAGCAAATCACACTGGGGAATTAGTTTTACAAGACATCTTGACTGTGTTATTAGTGAGAAGTGTGTCTGGACCATGTTCTGGCTTTAAAGTGTACACTTTCACAACATGATTACAACATTAGTGGTGTGTTAAATCAGTGATGGGAAAGTATGAACAGAAGGTACAGCCATGATGGTGCAGGGATGGCTTGAGAAGGGTAAGAAAGGAGAGTGAAGAAGATTATGGGAAATTTAGGGACACATGCTAGCATCCGTTTGCTGAAACCTTGCCATGGTCTGTGACTAGGAAAGGTGACCGTGACTCACCGAAAAGTTCTTTTTCTTTCCTCGCCATCTGTCCAATGCTTGCTTTTACCCACAATTCTGTTCAGTGCCATCTTAGTCATCAACATTGTAACAGACTACTGATAAAATATATAAAAAGGCAGAGTTTCACATTAGGGAGCCAGACACATGGATATAAACACATGACAATATACAGTTTACACCTTATTAATAGTGGTATAAATAATTGCGAATAATTTGTTTAGTGAATAAAAAGTGGGGAAAAAAAAAACAAAAAAAAAAACAATTCACTTGAAGAAGAATAGACATGGAGACATCAAAATAGAGAGAATTAGCTTCCAGTAGCAGTATAGTGTTTAGCTTCATCTACGTGAACTATAATTCACTAATAATAGCAAATATGAACACTGAAATCATAAGGCAATAGAAAACCTGAGAGCAGGCTGTAATGTATTCTTTTGGAATGAAACAAAATGGTGAAACTGCTAATTATTACCATGTCAAAGCACCACGTTTAAAACAAGTGTAGCCTTAAAAAATAAAACTCCTTCCTGAAGCATATACAATCTGTTTATACTAAAATCTGTGTGACAGGAAAACATGAGAAACTCTACACAGTCAGTAACCAGGGCTCAGAATCGAACCCCAGACCCTGGAGCCGTAAGGTGGCAACTCTACCTGCTGCAACACTATGCCACCTGGCTTAAGATTTACTTTGGATAAAAGCATCTTTCATTCAAATAAACGTAAATACTCAGACGAGACAAGGATAAAAAATTATGTTCTCTCAGTTCAGCCGAGTTCATGTTTTCTGGTTATGGGAACTCTAATGGTCTAGTAGTGTTTGTGTATACAGGCTATAAACCTGGGCAATAAAGATTCACATGGTGGAAGATATGAAGCTGAAACTAATGAGCTCCCTATAACAAATCATGAAAACTTTTATTAGGGCCCCAGGGTTTATTTTCACCGCTCTAACCCACTGAAGTGCATGTTTAAACAAGGTGGTTCAGGGCTTTTAAAGTGGGATTGTAAGGTTCTGAATGCAAACTGTTAAACTGGAAAATGCTTTTTGATTATGTTACAGATTCCTCATTGTTCTGTATGGGTTTATGATGCTAACACAGTCATAACCCATGTATATAAAGAAGTCTTGGGCAGTGGCTCTAAACTGTTGGCTAAAATCTATAATTCAAAGAGATAGACCAAACTTGCAGGATTTATTGTTCTAATAGTCCTGAAACAATGTCATGTTTTGTCGTGACACTCCAGGGAAAATAAATCCATGTTTTCTTTCTTTTTAAGATAATGCTGGTCTTGTGGCCTTGCAATATGCAATACCATGTATGAATAATTGGTGACTGAAATATCTATGTACATGTACTTTGCCAGAAAGTGGGCAGGGCTAATCTTGAATAAAGTTTTGCATAAGCTTTCCTCCCATTTTGAGTCTTTGCAACCAAACAAGTGTAAAGTTATAAAAATAAAAAAAACCCATCAATCTAGTGAGCATAGCCTAGTGCAATTATTCTATAATTTAGTGGGTTGAACAGTCCTGATTCTCTCTTTCTGTTAGCATTTGTGTTAGTTTTACTTGAGAGGTACGAAAACAAACATTATTAATATTTTACACTGAGTTCTCCTGTATTTCGAGAAACCTTATTACCAGGAAAAACCATCATAGAAAATGTATAAAAAAGACTTCTATACACAGTCAAACTGAAGAATAGGTTTTTTTTTTCCTTCTTTTTTTAAGCATCAAAGCCTTTGCACCAAGGCTGTGCAATTTACAGACAAAAAATATGCACAATAAAGACTTACAAGGGCAAGACAGTGGTACAGTGGGTAGCATTGTTGTCTCACAGCTCCAGGGTCACCAGATTGAGCCTGAGTTCACCTTACTGTTTTTGTGTAATTTTGCATGTTCATTCTCATGTGAGTTTTCTCTGAATTCTCCACTTTCCAATTCTCTGACCACCCAAATACATGACAGTAGGTGGATCGGCTACTTTAAATTGCCCCTGGGTCTGAATGAATGTGCACGGTCTTTTGAGATGTTCTGAGTATTCCCAGGATAGGTTACAGAGAATGAATGAATGGAGAAGACACACACACACACACACACACACACACACACACACACACACACACACACACCCTTCTGGCAACATACCAAGTCCACAAATTTTATTCTGCCACAGGGCATTGACCAATTTAAAAGGCTCAAACTCTTGAGGATCTTCAGATAAAAATGGCTGCTGAAAGGCTCATAGTTTGTTCCTGAGCATGAGGAATTTCTCAATGAAAAAACATGAACCACACTTGGCAGGGAATTGGCGACTTGGCAATCCAAATGGTGGGTCTTTTACCTCTCACTGTCAATATTTAGTTCCTCAGTAGGCTGTAGCTTATGTAGCTGGCTAATTGCTAGGCAGTTTCAAGCCTGCCATAAAGCCTACAAACCTATTTATTAAACAAGTAGCTGTGCTTTTAATGTGTTTGGTTGCCCCACTCAGGGCTTGTCTCACATTGGCAAGCATATGAGAAATAAAATGAGAAGATAACTGCAAACCTGTCTTCACTGATACCAGAGCCATTTTAAAATCATTGTTTTTCCAGACAAAGCATGTTTACTTACTCTCTCTCTCTCTCTATAGCCCTTTGAGGTTAAAAGTAAGCGATATATAATGTTGTTCCCACTTGATATTAGATAATGAATATAAATCTCAGTATTCTAATGAAACATGAATATTTAGAAATGTCTATCTGAATGTAGGCGTATGCCATATCACCTGCGCTTCAGCATTTGATGGATTTTCACTGTTAATGTTTCAATTTTTATAATGACATTTAAACAGTATGTGCCTCTGTCACTGTGAAAAAGAAATGCAATTATCCCTACTATAAATGGTTGCATATATCAATTTTGAATCGCCTTGCAGAAAAAGGTAAATTTAATTTTAAAAAAGTATAAAACAAGAACAAATACATTTAAAGCAAAATGTGAGTTTTGACATAACTGTTGGTGTTGGCATTGAAGCAACTGATTTTAATGATTTTTGACATATTGATGTAAATGTAACGGCCAAAGAAAGTGGAACAAAAGAAGCACATGAAGACAATCCAATTTAGCAAAATATTGTAACACTGTAAACACATCCAGCTTGTCTATGACCAATGTAAACATGTAGAATTAATTCTGGACTGTTACTTAACAAATAAATAGAACTGCATCCAATAAATTGTCCATCACTCACCTGCTCCGCCGACAAATATTCATTAATCATTGATGTAGTTTTTCAGAGACTGCGGCAGAACTCGGGAGGGAATGGGAATGATGGAGGCCACAGAATCGTGGGTAATGAAATCCGTGGCTGGAGAGTTAATTAGTTGAGTTGACCCCTATCATCTAGTGAATGGTTAGATACCCCAGTAGTGACAGAATCACAGAGTGCTGCCAGAGACAAGCTCTACAAGACTGACATCATCAGTGTCCAAAAATAAAAGCTGTACAGGACTCAGAGAGCTCAATGCCTGATTGGTACATCTAGTGACTAATTAATACCATAAGACAAAGTACTTTCTTTCAAAAAGCAGAGTTTTCATCTGTACTGCATCTCAACAAATAAAGCTAAATATATCATAAAGCATCAATTCAGTGTAAAAAAAAAAAAAAAAAAGAAATACACAGAACAGAAGTCCTCACCTGGTTGCCACCACACATGCTTGACACCACCTGAACCAAATAAGTTTATCTTGGTCTTATCAGACCACAGGACATGGTTCCAGTAATCCATGTCCTTAGTCTACTTGTCTTCAGCAAACTGTTTGTGGGCTTTCTTATGCATCATCTTTAGAAGAGGCTTCCTTCTGGGATGGCAGCCATGCAGACCAATTTGATGCAGTGTGTGGCGTATGGACTGAGCACTGACAGGCTGACCCCCCACCCCTTCAACCTCTGCAGCAATGCTGGCAGCACTCATACGTGTATTCTGCAAAGCCAACCTCTGAATATGATGCTGAGCACGTGCACTCAACTTCTTTGGTCGACCATGGTGAGACCTGTTCTGAGTGGAACCTGTCCTGTTAAACCGCTGTATGGTCTTGGCCACCGTGCTGCAGCTCAGTTTCAGGGTGTTGGCAATCTTCCTATAGCCTAGGCCATCTTTATGTAGAGCAACAATTCTTTTTTTCAGATCTGCAGAGAGTTCTTTGCCATGAGATGCCATGTTGAACTTCCAGTGACCAGTATGAGAGAGTGTGAGAGCGATAACGCCAAACTTAACACACCTGCTCCCCATTCACACCTGAGACCTTGTAACACTAACGAGTCACATGACACCGTTGAGGGAAAATGGCTAATTGGGCCCAATTTGGATATTTTCACTTAGGGGTGTACTCACTTTTGTTGCCAGCAGTTTAGACATTAATGGCTGTGTGTTGAGTTATTTTGAGGGGACAGCAAATTTACACTGTTATACAAGCTGTACACTCACTACTTTACATTGTAGCAAAGTGTCATTTCTTCAGTGTTGTCCCATGAAAAGATATAATAAAATATTTACAAAAATGTGAGGGGTGTACTCACTTTTGTGAGATATTGTATATATATATATATATATATATATATATATATATATATATATATATATATATATATATATAGAGAGAGAGAGAGAGAGAGAGAGAGAGAGAGAGTACTGTGCAAAGGTTTTAGGCACCCTATTTTTAGTACAAACTTTGTTATAGATTTTTTATTTTATGACTTCTACATTATTAAGTCAGTACAAAAAAAAAAATTAGATTCCCAAACATTAGTTTTCTAGCACAAAATTAAATGTTACAGAAAAATGTTTGTATGTCATTAAAGAAAGCAGCATATTACGTAAGAGACACTTTTCAGACAAAAAACACAATGAAGGCTGCTGGGTTTTGCAGCAAAAATAAGAAGCAAGTGCGAAAGTCAAAATCTCCAGAAGAACTGTGGCTGGTTCTGCAAGATGCTCAATAAAACTTACCAGCTCATTTCCTTATAAAACTGCACAAATTGTACCAGAGACTACTATTTTTATTTTAATGATTTAATTTTTTGTCACACCAAATATTGACTTTGTTTCATTTACTACTGTTTACTGTTCTTTACGGTATTTTTTTTTAAATGTAGAAACATTTAATTTCATTATTTTGAAGGCATCTTTGCTCTACAGCATTTCTTTGCATGTGCCTAAAACTTTTGCACAGTACTGTGTGTGTGTGTGTGTGTGTATATATATATATATATATATATATATATATATATATATATATATATATATATATATATATATATATAAATACCGTAAAAATACCATAAAGAGCAGTAAAACGTAGTAAAAAGTATATATACATACACACACACACACAACACACAGCACATGAAGGTCTTCTATCAAAAATGTCATAAAGTATATATAAGTGTATATGTTTAGGTCAACCATAAAGTTATAACTATTGTTTATGGTATACATGTTGTTTCCTGTCAGGAGACCAATGTAGTGCCAGACTAAATCACATTGTTTACATGCTTGGGGCACTGGAGAAGGTTTTATTCTCTTTTTCTCCACCTCAAATCTTTTGTCTTTCATGAGGTTTACAGTCAAAATGAGACCAGCAATAATTATTTCAGTTCATCACAGGTCTGCGATGGCTGATCTTTTTTTATAGGCTTAATATAATTCACAGGCCTTGGAGCACACCCACAGGTGGCATACATTAGATCTTGACTGTTGCAATCAAGTGCAGTGACATGTTTTGATTTAACAAGCTGTGGGAGGCCGGCGGGGCGAAGAGAAAGAGAGAGCCAGTGAGGGAGAAATAAAAAAAAAAAAATAAATAAAAAGCCGTGGAAAGCTTGAGGAACAGCCGCTGTCAGAGCTCCCGGTGGAGCGGTTTGTGAGAAACGTCTACAGAGCATAACATCACGGTTAACATGTACTCGGAAATTAACAATGCAACAGTGAAAGTGGGTTTTTTTTTCTGCAAAACTGTCAGAAATTTTTTGGATTGGTTTAACATACCTGTAGCAATTCATGAGCTTTTCTTCACGCATCAGAAGATATATAGACGTAACAGTATTGCCAATAGAAGCACTGAGCTTAATTCATGGCAAACATGAAATTTAAGAAAAATTTTAACTCCTTGTTTTCATTTATTACTCATCCTGAGGCATTACTTAGTTTCTATAATTATCAGCTGCTATGAGTTAATAGCAAGTACTGTAGAACTTAAAAATGCACATAACAATACAGTCTGAGTCTCAGGAGGACTTTTAGCTGATATAAGTTAGACAGTTTTAGAGATAATAATAATAATAATAATAATAATAATAAGACAATAGAAATGGTGGGTGCACCATTTCATGCATATTTTAAATTCATATTTGTTCAGGAAAATCCTTAAAATCTATTTCACAAGGAAAAGAATGCCAACATTAATCTTACCCTGGATAGAAATAAAAACATGTACGCCTGCTCCTTCAAACAGTTATCCAATCAGCCAATCATGTGGCAGCAGTGCAATGCATAAAATCATGCAGATGCAGGTCAAGAGAATCAGAATGAAGGAAAATATTATCTCAGTGGCATAATTGTTGGTGCCAGATGGGCTGGTTTGAATATTTCAGAAACAGCTGATCTCCTGGGAATTTTAGACACAACAGTCTCTAGAGTTTACACAGAATGGTTAATAAAAAAATAAAAAATAAAAAAATATCCGGTGAATGACAGTTCCATGGGTGGAAATGCTATGTTGATGACAGAGGTTAGACAAGAATGGTAGGCTGGTTTGAGGTGACAGAAAGGCCACAGTAACCCAATTAACCACTCTTTACAATCATGGTGAGCTGAAAAGCAACTCAGAATGCTCATGTCGAACCTTAAGGCGGATCAGCTACAGCAGCAGAAGATGACAATATTTCTTCCCCAATAGGCAAAACACTTGTTGGATGCTTCTCCTATGGAAGGTTTACATGAAAACTACTTGTTGATGAATAAAAGCTACTTCTTTGAATAAACACTACTTGTTTAAAAAGCATATTGATTTTTCATTTGCTTCATTAAATTTATATGTGGGCATTAACTTCACATTTGTCTTAGAAAAAAAGTTCAACCATAAGCCATTCTCAACAGTATTTAAGACAATTAAATATATATTTTCAGTGCCAGCCATTTCATGGAAATTTCATGGAGCAAGAAAAGCCAATCTAAACCATAAGGAAATATACAAACTCCAACCCAACCTTAGCCTTTGTATCTTCATATGCAAATTTTAAAAAAAAATGTTAGTGTGAAATCATGTTAAACCAAAACACAGCTCTGTCTATGTGTGTGTGTGTGTGTGTGTGTGTGTGTGTGTGTGATGTCTTTAAGGCCATGTGTTCTTTTTCTTGTCTCAGCCCAAAGCACCGCACACTTGATATATGCTCTCTCTCTCCACTGGCCAGACAAACATATCGATTTTGAGCCGTTTGTCTGAGAGAGAGATTATTAAGACATGCGTTTCCGTGGATGACAGATCCTTCAAGTGCTTATTTCAAGCCGTTTAGTCCCTCTATGTAAACGCATGTCTGAAAATAGTGTCAATAAGTCAGGCGAGGTGACGCTGGCATGACTGGGAAAAGGTTGTGCTGGTGTCATCAAGAGTCATGTGACCAGTAAAAGGAGTATAGAGCTGTTTAGCAATGGTTTTCTATTATAATTGTCATAGCTGTCATAGCTAAACCTGCCAGAGTCCCTGCTTGCACTGTGATCACATTGTACACAATTTTAAACCACTACAGGATAAGTAGCATACTTCATCTGTTTTCAACTCTCTACACTCCTGCTGCCTATGTAATACTAATGTACTAAATAGTATTATTAGTACTGTTTGCCTTTACTCTTACTCTCGTGTACTATAATGATTTATAATCTCCTATCTGGTGTCATCAAAGGATGAGTTCAATTTTGAGTCTGGTTCCTCTAAAGGTTTTTCCTCATGTGTTCTCAGGGAGTTTTTCCTTGCCACGGTCACCTTTGACTTGCTCATTAGGAATCTAAATCTGCATCTAGATTTCTTTCCTGACAAGGTCTATTGTTAAAAGTGCTACACAACTGAAACTGAATGGAAATTGAATATAATTCAGTTTATGAATGCAAAAAAAAAAAAAAAAAAAAAAATCTGTTTTAACACAAATATGCAGACCTGAAGTACCATTTCTAAAAGGCACAAAGAAAGTTTGACATGCAAAATCACCTATACACAGATTTTCCATTTTTCTCAAATGTAGTCACTCAGCTACGACCTAATTTTGTGACCCAATTTAGTTTGTTTAGTTTTGAGCTTGCATCATTACACATGCACCTCAAATAATTTTTCTTGCCAAAGTAATACTATTTGTACATGAAGAATTTCATAAAATAGCCACATAGCCAGGTAGGTGTTTAAAATATTGAATATGTTAATCAAATCAAGTGATTTTAGAATAAAAATGGCCACCACTACAGAGTTAGCTGTGCATTCGTAAGTGGATAGTCCTAAAATCTGATTGGCTGAGCCACATTTGAAGCTATTGATATAAAATCCTGGATATACACACCCCTATGACTGCATCACAATAACTGTGTTCTGTATTAATGTACCAGGGTTCAAATCAATAAAACCGTTATGATTGTTCTGTCCATATAGTGCCCTAATCTTATGTCTGTTATGTTGCTTAGCAACCAAAGCTTACTGTTAACCGACTACATCACATGGAAAATGAATTGAATTGTAAGAAATAAAAAATCACTGACAGGCTTTCTCATACCCCCAACCAATCCCACCCCATTAGTTGAAGTTTAGTTTGCTTCATGGATTGACTTCAAGTGAAGATGGGTAAAGCTGGCCAGATATTTCATCAGATATCTAATTCAAAATCAGAAAACACTTCTGGGGTTTGGGGTTCGATTCCCACCTCAGCCCCATGTGCACGGACTTTGCAAGTTCTCTCTGTGCTTCGGGTGTTTCCTTCGGGTACTCCAGTTTCCTCCCGCAGTCGAAAGACATGCATTGTAGGCTATAGGTGACCCTGTGACCCTGTGTAGGATAAACAGTACAGAAAATGGATGGATGGATTAAAGCTATATGATTATATCAAAAACGGCAAACTGCACCTTTAAGTCTTGGGTAAATAGGCGTATTTCAGCATCAACAGGGATCTAGACAAACCATACACACAGTTGTCAGAGACAAAATCCAGCCAGAGTGGAGTGAGAGAAGAACTCCCCACTCTTGAAAAAAAATAATAAAATATATATTTTTTAAATTCAGTCAATGTGAAGAGTTCAACCTGTCCATTCCCTGTGATTCGGCGTCATTGTGAGGGTGAGGAAGACATAGAGCTGGCATTTGATGAGCAGCGGCTTCTTCACTAACTCCTCTCACCTCCTCTAGAGTTCAGCTTGTGGCCCTTCGTCTCCACTGTCTCCTGGTACACTCAGCCTTATTACTGCTGCTCCCTCTGACTCTACCGCACAGTGATGTGAGTGTTGTGGAAATAATACTATACGATCCTTGAGAAGGAGGAAAATTGAAACTGAGGTATTCTCATGATTTGTGCTTTCTACGTTCGTCTTGCTTGCTGGAGTTCCGGCTTCAGGTTTTGGCTTAACCTGCAAATCCCATTTTCATGGACTGTCAGAGTGGATTTAGATGCATACCACCCTCTCAGTCTCAGTAAAATACAGATAGTGTTATGTGTGGTCCAGCGTGGAAGTCACTCGTGTAAATGCAGAATGTTGAATGTTTTGTCCTGTTCTATAATTCTATAATTATAGAGAAAAGGCCTGATGTTATACTTAAACCATTAATGGATTAGCATGACGACACACACAAGAGGATTACTCTGTATTACAGATTATCCAAGAATACTTGCAAAGCCCCTTCTAGCAAGCTGAGGAAAGACTTCAAACTGTATGCTTTATCATACAATACATACACAACTGATACAAGAAAACACCTATTTTATACTGTATATAACTCATATAAATACCCTACATGTACATATAGGAATAATAGAGAAACCTGAAGGACAAGATGCTGCTTCACCGAAATGTCAGTGTAAGGATTGTTAACAATGCCAAACTATTTCAAAATGGAAATTTGTCATAGCATTGAATGCAGGTAGGACATTTGTTCAGGATGGAAATATTGGATGCCACATCTGCAAAGAAGTAAAGAATCTCTTGCATTTTCTTACTGATTGCTCTGGTTATATGAATAAATGCAGATTTTGCAGCACACCAGTGAAGTGTTTGATCCACCATCCATCCATTTTCTTATCCACTTTTTTGCAGGGGAGCCTGGAGCCTATGCCAGGGAACTTGGGGCACAAGGCAGGGAACACATTGGACAGGGTGCCAACCCACTGCAGGGAACAATCACACACACTGTGGACAATTTGGAAATGCCAATCAGCATACAACGCATGTCTTTGGACTGGGGGTTGGAGACCAGAGTACCCAGAGGCAACCCATGAAGCACAGGGAGAACATGCAAGCTCCGTGCACACAGGGCGGAGGAGGGATTCAAGCCCCCAACTCCCGGAAATGCAAAGCAAACATGCTAACCACTAAGCCACCATTATAAATAAACTAAAATAGTCTAAATATTTCAAACATACATTTAGGACTGGTAAATCAATATCCTTGTGAACAAAACATGCTAAAACTGATACCTGAAACATTATGTGTTTGCCTCAGTTCCTCCAAGAAATATGAACAAACACTTCTGAAAATACATTTACACCGAGTTGATGAATGATTGGTGGATGTGCCTTGTTTTTAGGTGCACTCACCACACTGAAGGAGTAAAATTAGTGTACTCCATTGTTATTGTTCTACTGCCTTCTCCATCAGTGGACAGGGACGACCACTAAGCATGACCCTCACAGCATTCATGGTAGTATTACAGACATGATGTCCATGTCATTATGATCTGAAAGTAACAAGATGAAATAAAATTGATTAGAAATGACTAGTGTTTGTGTAAAAAAAAAAGGTTAAAAAAAAAGGTTAGCTGCTGCTCCGTTTCCTCAATCTTTTTTATTTCCATTCCCACCTGTGCACAACTGCTATCAGGAGGATCTCCAACTCTAGGAATGGCTTTGGAGGTTTGAATTTTTTTTATAGTACTCATAACTTTGATGAAGATATGATTTATAGAATATTCTACAATATGAATTACATTTGCATTGCTATACAATGGCCCGTCTCATTTGGGACACTGGGACATTGCTAAGTAGTGAACAGAACATCTGCTTTGATTTGTTTTGCCTTTTATTGTCCTTAGGGCTACAGTATCTATTTGTCATGTGTGGAGTTAGAGAGATTTTAGTTTTTTTTAAGGTTGTGCTGTATAAAGTTAAAAGAAAAGTTCACCCTGAAACACATTAAATATGTTTATATTGGAATATTTGTAATGATTTTAGCGATTCTGGTGCTTCTTTTCTGTTGATGCTGTATTTTCATTATTGTTGTGGGTAATTAGGAGTCGTGTGTGATGCTGTCATCACTGGACTATACTGCTATTGTGTTTAATAGGGGAAAATTCAATAATCTCAAACAGTCAAGTTCCACTGTTAGGTCCTAAAAACAAAAGAGCAAGAGTTTATTTTCTCACTCACCATTTTCCAGTGACAGTCAAGTTCAAGTTCAGTTTATTTGTATAGTGCTTTTAACAATGGACATTGTCCCAAAGCAGCTTTACAGAAGTATATAAATTCAGGACATAGATTTTAAATTTATAAATTTATCCCCAATGAGCAAGCCAGCGGCGACGGTGGCAAGGAAAAACTCCCTGAGATGATATGAGGAAGAAACCTTGAGAGGAACCAGACTCAAAGGGGAACCCATCCTCATCTGGGTAACACCGAATAGTGCAATTATAAGTAAATAAATCTCTTCTATAAATGTACCAGTACCACACGGTCAAATAGTAGTTGTGAGACCATGAAAAATTCATTACAGTTTTTATATGAAGTCTGTTTTGTTGAATTCACCACTGTAATCTCAATGATCTTTAGGCTGCACCACGTGGGGCCATCCTCAGCAGCAGCATGTGACTTCCAGTTGATGAGATCTCCAACCAGAAGTAGGGCATCAGGATGGATCGGGCAGGTCCAGAGAGCAGAAGGGGTCGGGATTACTGGCATCTCAGGAGTATCATGTGAAGCTCGACAGAAGGGGAGAGGGAGAGAGAGGGAGAGAGAGAGAGGGAGAGGGAGAGAGAGATAATTAGGTATGCTTATTGTCCCATACTGGTTAAGGACAGTGTACTTTGCGTAAGTGAAAGCAGGGACTCCGGCAAGACTAGCTATGACAGCATAACTAATGTTATGCTGTTATATTATAGTCAATGTTATATTGATGAGAAATCCAACATAGTAGTAATAGAGACAGCAAACATTGGACTCCAGGTTACAGAATGCAATGCAGCTAAATCACGCAGTTGTGCTGAGTTACAGCAGAGGCTTGGCTAGTTAGTTCTATGACATGATGATCACTGTGGCAGTGACAGCTGATAGTTTAAGCTTTGGAAGCTTATCTGTTTGAGTATAGTGTACAGATGAAGAAGGTGTGAGAGCTGGACAGACTAAAAAACTAAAGCATTGTTCTCTTTAGTTAGAGATTAATTCCTAATCACACCATTATTAGCAGGTAATCAAAAGGTATTGTGGGTAATGTAGGAAACTGTTCATCAAAATGAAAATAGATCAAGATGTCTCAGAGAAATTTCAAACCAAAAAAGTCAATCTTTTGCACAATTCAAGGTGACATATTGATTATAAATATTGATATACAAGCTATTAAGGATTTGTCCTTTAAACAAAGGCCTTTGTTTGACTGACAAGACACTTTACACCAGTGGTCACCAACCCTCTTCCTTGAGAAATACCGTCCTGCAGGTTTCATCTCCAACCAAAATCTAACACACCTATTTTAGCTGATCAAGAGCTTCTTAGGGCTTCTAATGATTAGATGTTCAGGTGGGCACGATTATGGTTGGAGCTAAAGTCTTCAGGAAGCTAGATCTCCAGGAACAGGATCCACCCGATACACTGCTCCATCTGCCTTGCTGGCCTTGCTTGTCAACGCTATCACTTGTAGCACTACTGGCACTGTAGCCTTTCTAATCCAGATGATGCATTTTGCACAGCACATTTGAAAAGTAATAATGGCATTAAAGCCATCAGAGAGTCAAGGTGCTTGCTGGGCAAGACTGCTGTCATCTCCTATTCCCTGCCCAGCTGATGGCAGTTTCTCCTGGACTGGTTTCTATTTTGGGATCTGTCATTCCTATCTGTGGTAGACCGATGTGTCCTAAAGCAAAGCAATAAGGGCCAACATGAGCCTTTACACCCCCCAAACCAAGACAATCCAGACAACTGACAAGCCCTGCCTGCAGAGCAAGCACTTCCATGTGGGCAGTAAAGTGATTTCAGGACTGGAAGCTCACTTCAGTTGATTACTCCGCAGATGCCATAGGGATTCTGCGCTAAGCTCTTGATCTCAGCCTTCACTGACTCACTCGAGTTAATGGACAATTGAGTGGTTTTGTGAATAAATGTAGCAGTAGATTTGGGACAGTTGGGAGCCACGTCTCCAAAGAACGCCCACATTTCAGTTTTTAATTAATGTTCCTTTCTTTTTTAAAAACACCAAAACTTGCTTTCACAGTAGTTATATATTATCATGTAAGCATATGTTTCCGGTCTCGGTGAATAGTATTTTGTGGGGATATATGAAGAGCAATCAAGGGAGTAACAGTGTACTTCAGTAATAAATATAAACGTAAAAATTTTAGTTTCCAAATAAACCACAGGGTGTGAAGCTCTAACTGGGGAAAGTTGATGATATTGTAGATTATCATGATACACTGTATGTAATTCTTCTTTTTTTCTAATATTAATATAATGTAAATTCTCCTTGTTTATAGTGAGGTCCATGGCATGGTTTGGCTATAAATGTATGCAATATTCCCCTTACAACAAATCTATTTGATCAGCAAGGATATGTTTAGAGTTTGAAGTTTGCTTCTTTAGTTTTACTCTAGAGCTAAAAGACTAACAGCTAACAGGTACTGATAGCTAAACATAGCACACCGACAAGCTAAACTTGGTAACATTTCGGAGTTTGCCATCATGCCTTTTTTCCTTTTTTTCATGACTTTTTTCCTTTTTCCATTCCCAAAGCTTGAAGGTGGAACTGTAGCAGAAAGTAGTTTCACTCTGAATTCAAGTGTATAAATATGGACTATATCTGTAAAGTTTTTTTTTTTAAAAATGAGATTATCCTGCTTAATGATGCTGTTTGAAGCCATTTGGGCATTTCTTTATGGAAAAGCTTTTAGGTCAGGCATTTATTTCATGTCCAGTGCAAAACTAATTAAGCAAACAGACACTAAACATGTCTTGGCTGTTCAGCTATATTTGGTGTAAGGGGAAAATTGTGTAATCAATCATTTAGATCATGATTCCTTAATCCAAATGACACTATAAAAACATGATGTATGTAAGAAGGAGAAACAAAGAAGTATTTCTATGGGTTTGGTATTTCAGAGTAATAGTGAGTGGAAAATGTGAGGTGACATGCACCTGCGGTATCTCTCATAGGTCTTCACTCTAGATCAGTGTCTGTGCAGCAGTTGACCTTTGACCCAGATTTTGGAGCCATTCATTCAGCGTCACTGCTGGTGCCTACATTTGAACACAGGTGGTCTGGACAGTTCAATGATGCAACATCACTGTGACACATCAAGCAATATGTCTGTGTTACCCAGGGATAAAATCATACAAAATATAATTTCATAACACGTTTTAAATATAATAATGTCGATCAAGTCATTTTCCTAAAATGCAATGTCTTTAGGT
Source organism: Cranoglanis bouderius (assembly GCA_023630585.1). Classification (NCBI taxonomy): domain Eukaryota; kingdom Metazoa; phylum Chordata; class Actinopteri; order Siluriformes; family Cranoglanididae; genus Cranoglanis; species Cranoglanis bouderius. The sequence continues at coordinate 10,702,693 of CM042540.1, forward strand.
TCATATATGGAATAGAAAGAAGTGATTGACATTTTTCCTTTGTATGTGTATTCAGTTAGCCAGTTAGCTAACATGAGCTAACCTGAGAGGATTCTGAGGGGATTTTTTCTTACATGTTCTCAAGTGTTCATAATGTGCACTGCTAATGCTAGCCTGTTGACTCACATAGCTAACCTGACAAGGATTTTATAAGTCACAAATGTTCAGTATTGAATAGCTAGCTGGCTAACCTAAATAACCCGAGCTGACTTCTGAGTGGATATTTAAGCTAACCTGGCAAGATTTTTGATCATTTTTCATTTTTGCTGAGTCACATGGTTAATCCGACTAGATTTTCTGAGAGGTCATATTGATAAATGTTCCCTGCCTACTAGCTGGCTAACTTATGCTAACCTGACAGGATTTTTGCAGGCATTTTATTTATTTATTTATTTTTTGTTTACATGTTTATAAGTGTCCTCAATCTTCACTGCTAATTCTATCTTGCTGATTCATGTGGGTCATTGCTAACCAGAGGTAAAAGTACTGTTACTTTATAATAATAATGACTCAAGTAGAAGTAAAAGTACTCATCAAAATAACGACTTGAGTATGAGTAAAAAAAGAATCTCATAAAATGACTATTCAAGTAATGATTTATTACATCTATGATGTATTACATTCAAATGTATCAGAATATCAGTTATGCCCAAGATGAAACATTTAAAGTGCTTGTCTAATGAACACAACATAAATTCGGCTAAGTACTAAATCATATTCAGAATTTTAAAAAAATAAAAATAATAAATTATATATTTACCAAATAAAATAAATTAAGGTTAGTTTCATCATTCAAACTAGCTTAATGGTAATAACATCTCATCAAAACATTTTTTCTTAACATAAATAACCAATACCAAGGTCACAACAGTTAGTGTTTACTCTCTTAAAACTTAACAGTCCTGGTCTTTATTTATGTTTGTCCATTTGTGTGTGTCTGAACCTTTGTGTGTGTCTGTGTGTGTGGGTACATGTGTTTGAGAAGGTGATAACGTTAGCTAGCTAGTGTCAAGAGTACCTTTATAAGATAGATACATACCGCCACGTTTTTTTTAGGTTGGATGTGCAATCTTGGAATGCTGAAATTTTCGGCTGACAAAGCACACAGCACATGATGTAACTATTATTCTTAGTAGCTTGGAAAGAGAATAGCGTCTGAAGGTGAGGACAGGGATGTAGGGGTACTGCACTGCTGCATCTGCAGTTTTATTAGCCATCTTGTGAAAAGGAGTCGTGGAGCCTCCACGGTGGAGGTTTATTTAAAACTGTGATAGTGATATAAACGTATATCAAAGCAGTTGACGTCGTAGAAGCGGTGCGTGTATGAATAAAAATAATTTAATAACTAAAAGTAGGGAGAAGTGTGTAGTCTAATGTAACGGAGAATGAGTAATTTTTTTTAAAAATCGTAAATATACTCGAATAAGAGTCGAAATGTTATATTGTGCATTAAAACTACTCCTGTAAGCACACTTTTTTGGAAAAAGTTACTTAAGTACGTGTAGTACTTACGTAACGTGTTACTACCCACCTCTGTCGTTAACCTAACTAGATTTCTGAGAGAAGTCTATTCATAATTGTTCACTGCTAACTAGTTGGCTGGTTAACCTGACAGGATTTTAGGTGAATTTCTAAGATGCTAAGATTTAAGATTTATTTATTTATTGCTAATGCTGACTTGCTAACTCACATAGCTCATAGATTTTCTGAGAACATTTTATAAATAATATTTATAGATGTTTGCTGCTAACTACTTAAACTAAAAGTGCATCTCAATCAGCTCCCTAGGTCATGTACATGAGTTGGGCCACTGGTAAGGACCCTGGCTCACTACACATTGGGACACTGATGACTCAATTTCCGGCAACATGACTATGTATTTGCCTTGTAAAACATCACCACTGGCATTTATCAACAACAGGCAGGGCTGATATCTTTCTGACATTATATGTCTTATAAATTTGTTAGCTGAATCACACATGTTTCCGTCATAGTAATTCAAGCAGGTTTGTAGGCTAGCTAGTGGATTTTTAAAATCATTAAACACTTAAAAACAAACTCAAACAAGACTCAAACAAACCGTATATACAGAATGTCAAATAAAGTTAAAAATCGCTAACGAAAGTAATCATTTGAGAGCTACAACAACGATAACAAGCTACTTGCATTTGTAGATGAAGTTAGCTGAGAGTTCTTCCACCATTTTTTCGAGCTGAAAGGCTTCAGAAAACATGACGTCATTTTCAGTAAGGGAACATAGTGAGCATCGATGCTCCCTGGTTGTTGCGGTGCACTGTGGGACTTTTTTTTTTTAGGGAGCGAACGTTCCAGTGCACTGGAAGGATTTTGTGATTGAGACAGCCCTTAAAATGACCAACTCCCTGATCAGTGCCCTGACTACTGAACTAGGGAGCAGATTGAGACGTACCCTAAGTTAACCTGACAGGATTTCTTAGAGAACTACTCAGAAATATCTGATGGTTGGGTTAGTTGAGTTCATACCCGTGACACGCCAATCTATCTCACTGAGACATGTCCACAGGTTTGTGGTGTATAGACTCCCTCTTCTGATAAACCTTTCACAGTGCTTCTGGTTGGAAGGAAACACGACCATTATGTAGTCAAACTGCAGCCTAGCTGAGCATTCATTCTCATTTATTAATTATCAGTGGTGTAAAGTAACGAATTACAAATACTCTCGTTACTGCAATTGAGTAGTTTTTTTTTCAGGAATTGTACTTTATTAAGTAGTTTAAAAACAGTGTACTTTTACTTTTACTTGAGTACATTTTTAATGCTGTATCGGTACTTTTACTGCGCTATTTTTCCTGTCAGTGGTGATTGGCTAAGGAGAATAATCAGTCCCGTGATTCCTGTCCAATCAAATCGTGCATAGAAAACTTGCATCAGACAGATTTCGAAACACCTGGCGGCAATTTAGTTTAATCATGGAGGAGGTGGAGGAGGAGGAGGAGGAAGTGTGCTGGATGCTTCTACCTGCAACAGCTCAAATGCAGCACTTCAGCATCCTTGGTCACACCTGACAGAGCTTTTTGCAGTGAAGGTGAAGAAGGGTAATTGTGTCATTATGTTATGCCTCCTTTGCTTGCCCAGACCAGTTGAAATATCAGCATTCAAGAGTTCTTCCTCTAATTTAAAAAAAGCACATAGAGGTAAGTTTTGAATATCTGCTAAGTATCATAGCTTAAATATGTTAAATGGTATAATAAGTCACAATAAATATAGTGCGGGGGGCACAAATGTGCAATTTTTCTGGGCAAGTATGTTTATGTAGAGGTTTTATGAGCCAATGTGAATTAGGGATGCACCGAATGTTTGGCATCCAAAATTATTCGGCCAAAAATAGCAACAAAAAATAAATAAATTAGTGATTAGCAACCAGCTTAGAGTGAGAGGCACGGTCGCTTTATAAATGCAGTAAACATGTTGGGGGAATTGTTGTTGCTGGTTACTGTATGATGACTGAGATCGCAAAATGGCCTTAACTACTAAATATACTGCAGAATGTTACATTTCGTTTTCTAATACATGTACAATTTGCATGTATTCTGTCAGTGCTGCACGAGCTCGTGGCGCTAACTGTTGGACCCTCTTAGCCTGTTGTTAGCAGGGTTCAAAGTGCATTAAGCATTAACCGATCATCACAGCTAGATTTCTGCCCCTTACACAGATTTTGCTCAGCATGTAAACGCATTAAACTGCTTTTTGGCGGCTTATTATAGGTGCATATATATAAATGTAATGTGTTCTCGCATGGCAATTTAAAATTGTAGTCCATGAATGGCAAATAACTTTCATAAAACATCAATTTTATATTTAAATCATGTTTATTTTTTTAAATGATGCAAGCAAAAGTTTATCAGTGGTGGAAAATGAGTTACTTAATTTTGAAGCGTATTCTTTTTACAGAGAAAACATCCATCAAAATTAAAGCAGTATAATGAATGCATCTTGAAAAGAAAGAACTCTGAAGAACAGAGGTGTGATTCAGCTGTGAAACAGATGAAGATTAAAGACTAATCCATGTCATGCAGGCAGGTTACTCAGTCCACAATTGACAGGCTTGTAGTTGAGTTTGTCTGTGAAAGCCTTCAGCCCTTTACCATAGTTGAACTTCCAACATTCAAAAATCTAATCCATACAATGCAACTTAGCTGTACAGTTATGATGTCCAGACCAACTGTGGAGCTGGGAAATGAGGAAGCAGCCACAAAGGTTAAAAAAAAAAAAAAAAAATTATTGCTGAGATGGCAAAAGTCAGCTATATAGGTACCACTACTGATTGTTGGGCAGCACGACAACGGAGTTACATCAGTGTAACCGTGCACTGGATCGACGAATGTACACTGGAAAGACGGTCTGCTTCCATTGCCTTTAGAAACTTGAAAGGATAGTATGTGTTTGATTTGCTCGCAGAGACCCTGGATGACATCCACTCGGAATATGGCATCTCAGAAAAAATAGTCAGAGCGACAACTGATAATGGACCAAATTTTATCAAAGCATTTAAGGTGTATGGTGAACAGAGTCCGCAAGAGTTGATTGGTGCTGACTCTGCTGAGGCAGTGATACTGGAGAGTGAGGAAAATGCAGAAGGAATTGAGGTTCAGGACACCTGTTCTATTTTAAACCCTAACAGTGGGTTAGAGTATCATCTACCCAAGCATCAGCATTGCGTGTGTCATCTTCTTAATTTGGTGGCTGCTGTGGATGTTTCCAAGACAGAGGACAGCAGTGAGGTGTATATAAGAAGCATTCCTGTTCAACGTTTGTGAAATGCCAGGCATTATACAATAAAACCAGCCAGTCTGCCATCAATGCTGAGATCGTCCAAGAAGAATGTAAGCTGTAGTTCATTCTGCCCAACCACACAAGATTGAATTCAATGTACAACGCTGCAGAGAGGGTGATGCGGATCCTAAAGGAGCAGGGAGAAGCAACCCTTCGGAATGTATGTGCAGCATTCAAAATGAAAATGTAAGTCTGTTTGCTCAATCTCACATTGTTCTAATTGGAATACTTAAGGTTGTGTTTGTTTAGATTTTATTTTTTATTTATTATTTTTTTTTAAATAGGCTAAATCCTGCTGAAGTTTCTTACCTCTCTGAATACTGCATTGTGATGAAGCCTGTATCCATGGCCTTGAACATCCTTCAGTCTGAAACAAACACTCAGATGGGGTGGCTGCTTCCCACCATCTACCTTCTTGATTCCAAGCTCAAAAAGATGGAGGCTTCAGTCAAGATATGTCTTCCCCTTATTCATGCTCTGCAGCAGGGTCTACAAAAGCGCTTTGGGGAGTTTATGGAAGATCCGGAACTCATCAGTGCTACAATTCTTCCAAAATTCAAAACGTCTTGGACTGACAAGGCCCACGTCATAAAAGCAGGTAAGATATTCCTAATATTTTGTACAGGAATACAGATTATCTGATGAAATTGATATTATGCCAATTTTTGTTAGTGAGAACATGCAGAATTTTGTTTTTTGTCAGGAGTCATGGGTACATTTTGCTTATCCCACTTGTAACTGTTCCACTACTCTGTATGGGTTTGTGTGGCATTAAGCTATCGGTTCAATATTTATTTACTTGCCTACTGTGGCACAGTCAGACTGTGAAACAATGTTAGAAAAGACCAGGGTATTGAGGGGTTATAGGGTAGTAAATGCAACAGTGCTTATGTAGCAAGTGAACAGCTTTATTTAATTTCTAAAATATCCATGAAGACCCCAATAGTTGGTCCATAACACACTAGTAAACATGCCATAGTTTGTCTATCAGCATTATCCACAATTACTATTAATGTTTGTATTTTGTGTATATGGTAGGTATGGATTACATTCTGCAACATCTTGATGCCATGAAGGGCACCCAGCAAAACGAATCACAGCATAATGCCTCTGACGAGGATGACCTCTTCTCTTCCATTAAGACTGTTCCATCCCCAACTGCATCTGAATTGGATGGATACTTGGTTTGTGCCTCAGAAGAGAAGGGATTGCTTCACTCATGTCCTTTGGTGAAAAAGCTAAGCCTCAAACTGAACACAACCTTGCCTGCCTCTGCGGCATGCGAGCGCCTTTTTAGTTGTGCTGGGCAGCTGTTTACACCTAATCGAGCAAGGCTGGACAGTACAAATTTTGAGAATCAGTTCATTGTAAAACTGAACAACAAATTCAAAATGTAGGCTCGTTGTTGGCCCCTACATTAAAATCTCTGCCAGTCTGCGTTCATGTTGAGACACTTGTCTGTTAACGCATGCTATATTAACTTCAGTGTAATTTTCTAATTTGTGCTACAGGCTCATCTTTTTATGTTAAATTGTTAATGTATATATTATTTTCTCAAAACTGAGAAACGTCCATAAAAGAGAACGACACTGATGTAAGATACATTTTTAATTTGCAGGGTATAAAGTGGAATAACATTCACAGCATAATACTCACTACTCTAGAGTACTTTTAAAAGGGCTACTTTTTACTCATACATTGAGTAGTATTTAGGACAGGTACTTTTACTCTACTCGGCCTACCTTTTTTGGGAAGTAATAGTACTTTTACTTGAGTATGATTTTTCAGTACTCTTTCCACCACTGTTAATTATGCACTTCTGCCAACCTCCTGGGCACTAGCCATTAGCCCAGACGTGGGCAGTCCTGCACAGAAATTTTCAGTAATCCCTGATTACCTGGGACCACCATTAAATACTCAACCAAAGAGTGCACTTATGATCCCACTGATGTTAACAGCTAAAGGCTAAAGACAGCATCAGGGACACAAAGAGAGAAAATATATTTGACTTCCTGAAAAATTTTATTCTGTCGACCTTAATAGTTTCAGAAAATACTGTATCCATTCTGAACCTGTACTCCAGATAAGCCAAAGTTATAAACATGCAGTGTTTCTCTCCATGTTACAGCGCTGTTGACGAGGCTTTAATTGTTCCAGTCTTATTAAAACTAATTCCCCAAATCACATAACCATCTTCCTTTGCCCTCAGCCACTTTTCTCAACTCTCTTAATGCCAATTGAAAAGGATTGAACAAGAGGAAAGGAAACGAGTGGAAGGTAAAAATCTTTAATTGCTTGCCTCTGCTATAATCACTCATTGCAAACAAAGCTGTATTAATCTGAAATACACCCCCTCTAATTCACACCTACTTCAACTGGTGCTGATTGTCACAAATAAACATCCTAAGTAATATTCAGGCCTTTCCACTGTGAAATAAATGTCATCAGTACATCAAGCATTCATGAAATGTCAGGTTGTAGTTGCTACTCCCTAATTATCACAGTGTTTGTGGGCATTAATTAACATTTTTGCTTCAATGTCAGTAGATTTTAATTAAGCAGGTAATTTGTGGAGTTAACAGGAAATTAATTCAGTTAATTCCCTTTAATTCTCAGTCAACTTTTCATCAATGTCAATTTAAGTTTAATTCTGTTCATCTCAGTTTAAATTCCGGTTTTAAGTCCGAGAACATTTCTGTCAGATGCCACCATTCAAACCCAGGCTTAATTACTTTATTATTAACACACTAGTCACGTTTGTCCTCTATTTAGTGATAGCACCCAGTTCGTGAATAAAGTCCATCAGGCCTCAGGAGACAGAAACCTCATCAAGTCTGTCTTTATCATGGTCTCACAATAGCATTTTTATGACAATTAACATGAGTCAACTCACAAAAAGTTAAGGGGAGATTAGGGATTTCACCTGAAATCGAATGAAACTGCTCTTGCTTGTTAAAATTCGTATGAATTTTGCATTAGATCGGGTTCCACTCATCCACAGACGAATGATGCAAGATCTTGTCAGTGGTTTGGTGAACAATGCTTAACAATGCATAAGTATTCACCCCCTTGAACTCTTCCACATTTTGTAGTGTTATGTCATGAATCTACACAAAATAACCCATCATATTAAAGTGGGTTCAAATCAATAGAGTTTGCCAAATGCTTTAATAATAATAATAATAATAATAATAATAATAATAACAAATAAAAGTTGTGATTGCTTAAGTATTCAGTCTTCTTTCTGTGAAATCCTAAATTAATTCTGGTGCAAAAACCTGTCATCAGAAGTCACATAACTAATAGAAAGGAGTTTAAAGAAGTGTCACAGGATATCAGTATAAATTCACCTTTGCCTGTATGGCCTATTTTAAACATACAGCATTATGAAGACTAAGTACCTATCAAAACAAGTCCAGGACAAAGTTCTGGAAAAGTGTTTCTTAGGGTGTTTCAGACCTGTAGATCTGTGCTTTTGTTCCGAAATTATTAAATTAAATTATTACAATGTTGTATTTTCTCCTTGGCTTGGTTCGCTTTCACATTTCAAAACGTACCAAAATGTGTTTATGAAAATCACGTGAGTAAACTGTCCTCTCATTGGTCAGAGTGCATCTGTTTATGTTCCGCACATAGCGGACATCCATCCAGATGGATAGACAGGAACGCCGCAAGCTTGTTGTGGCTTTCTTTTTAGCTGTAGTTATTATAATTTAGGGTTGCAAGAAAAAAGCCACCCATGACTGAGCTTTGCCAAAACGCACCTTGAAAATTCTGAGGCCACATGGGAAAAGGTGTTATGGTCAGATGAGACTAAAATTGAATTATTTGGCCTCAACACCAAACGATATGTCTGGCAGAAATCCAATACAGCTCACCATCCAAATAACACCATTACTACAGTAAAGCATGGAGGTGGTAATATCCTGTTATGGGGGTGTTTCTCTGCAGCAGGGACTGGAGCACTTGTCAAGATAGAAGGAAAATGGATGGGGCAAAATACCATCAAATTCTTGAGGAAAATCTGCTGCCCTCTGCCAGAAAGTTGTCAATGGGAAGAAGATTTACTTTCCAACATGACAATGACCCAAAGCACACAGCAAAACTGACCACACAGTGGTTGAAGGAGGAAAAAGGTGAATGTCCTTGCATGGTCTAGTCAGAGCCCAGACTTAAACCCCATGGAAAATCTGTGGAAAGACTTGAAGACTGTAGTCCATAAACGGTCACCATCAAATTTAACTGAACTTGAGCAGTTCTGCAAAGAAGAGTGGGCAAATATTGAAAAGTATAGATGTGCTAAGTTAGTAGAGACATATCCCAAAAGACTAAAGGCTGTGATCCTTTTTCCAATTCAGTGATTCTGTTTTTATTATTTTTTTTCTGACATGTTGGTGTTATATCTTTCACTTGGATGTTATAAGTTGCACTCAGTAAATACAGCTGGATAAAACAAAAACTGTGTCCGTCTTCATTTCAGGCTGAAAAGCAACAAAATGTGATTATTTTAAAGGGGGTGATTCTTTTCTATACCCACTGTATGATCACTTTTTAAAAATTCTTATACCATATTAAATAGCTTCTGCATAAATGTAAAATAAACATCCCATGATAAAAATGTTTTTTAACTGTCATTGTGCTAACTAGGAACTACATGTACATGTTAGTTTGTTTATTTGTTTGTTTGTTTTTAAAGTTTAAATTGTCTGTATTTTTATGGCTTTAAAAATAAATTCATTATAAATTGGCCAAAGTGTCCTTGACTGGGACCATCTTTTCCTAGCTTTTTAAATATATTAATTTATACACTTGTTATGATTATTTTTAAACTAGACCTCTTAAAATTGTTAAAAGAATCTTTGAAAGTGCACACATTTAGTTTCGCGAAAACTGATGTGCGTGTGTGTGAGTGTGTGTGTGACACCAACACTAATGAATAGAACCTATAGTTATTATTAAAGGTGTGTCCATTTATGTTCTCGTTATTTTTCTTATTGACTTAAGTAAGTCCTAGGTCTAAGGAAAAAGTGTGTGTGTGCTTACTGTGTGTTAATGCGTGTCAGTGAGTGTGTGTAAAAGGCTACACTCTGGGTCGAATGTGCTCATTATGGCACTTGCCTGGCCAGCTGAAGTGACCGTCGTCCTCCAGCCCACCTGCAACACACTGCCCTCTTTCCTCACACTGCCCTGCCTCCCTGCTAATGATGCCCGCAGCTCGGCATTCTGGGAGAGCCGAGCACTGCCTAGCCTCCAGTCACTATCATGTTGTCTTCTTTTAATGAGTTGTTTCAGCACTGTTAGAGGAAGCCACATGGTCCTGCTCTGACACCTTCTCCAGCGGTCCAGGTGAAAACAATCTAACAGGGGCTGCCAAGTGTCATCTGAATCTACATTCATTGTAACTTCACCAAATGTTTGTGTAATCATGGCTTTGCCATAATGAAGCTGTGCTAAATCACCCTATTAGCACTGTTGCCAATACGGCAGAGCTACTGTAGCACAAATTGCTGAAAAAGTTAATGCTGGCTATGATAGAAAGGTGTCCGAACACACAGTGCATTGCAGCTTGCTGCATATGAGGCTGAGTAGCCGCAGACCGTCAGAGTGCCCATGCTGACCCCTGTACACCACCACAAGCACCCACAATGGGCACATGAGCATCAGAACTGGACTGGAACAATGGAAGAAGGTATGGCTTTTTCATTTAAATGTTAACACAGATGGTGTGAATAGTTATCATCTCTTAATGACTAATATGTGATATTGACTCAAGTAATACACTCCATTCATTTCAGTCAATAAGAACACAGTTTTGGATTTATATTAGTAAAGAATGTCAGAATCCTGAAGGGAGATTTGAGACCATAATATGACAATATCATTACTGTCATGTATTGTCATATAATATTGAGCAAAAAAAAACAGCTCTTGGTATTGATGCACTCTGTTAAAAATGGTTATATTTAAAACTCTCTGTTTGTCCGTCTGGGGGAACCTTTACGGCTCTTACAGACCTTAATCCTACAGCAGAATGGTTTCTTATCAGAAAGTAGAACACCTTTAGAAAGCCAAGAGCTATTCAAAGACCCCTTGAGGAGCTCTTTTTTTTCTTAATTCTTGAAAAGTGCCATATAGCACTCTAAAGCCCTTTTCAGGTTGTTTCTCTGAGAAAAATAAAAAAGTAAGAATAAGGACAAACTGGCATCCAGTAAAGATGGAAAGAAGAATAAGACAAACTGGCATCCAGTAAAGATTCTTCTTATTGTCCACCTTTGTACAAATCTATAAATAAGGGTTTCCTTTTTTAGGAAAAGCTCCTATTTCTAATTTGAATACGCAAGTTATTCGGACTCCACCCCCTTCCCCTCAAATACAGTGAAGATAATAACAGAAGATAATAAACTTTCACATAGACCCTCATTGCATATTGAAACCTGATAGGTTCTTATATTTTATTTCCACAACAGCACCTTCTTGTAAAAGATTCAGTACTAAGGTTCTTTCACAAAATGTGACAATTTCTGCATTTTGAGCAATTTGTGCCTTTAAACAATATGTGCCTCCTTTTAGAAAGATACAACTATTAACCAGCTAAAGAACCCTTGAGGAACAAACTTTCTATATTCTTAGAATAAAACAAAACCAAAAGAATTCCCTGCCATCTAGCACCTTAATGGGTTCCACCATTTGTTCCTCTATGTAGAACCCTATTTTCTATGAGTGTATGAGTGTGTTAATGGCATGTAACAGGCGAATTTTGGCCACATATGCTTGATGGTGGCTGATGGTGGCCTTGGTTTAGAGTGTTTGTGTCAGTATTGGTTCCTATAAGAACTTTATGCCTGGATTGGATTCAGCCTCAGTTGTAATTCACTTTGGATAAAATGTCTGCCAAATGAATAAATAGTAATGTAAATGATAACGGTAATGCTAAATCATTACACTCCATCAAAATCTCAGTCACACACTTCTGTGCTCTCCAACTCTGACTGCTGTCATGGCCAAAACCTTGTCTAGGAGATAAGACAGACATTCATCACAGCATGTCCTAATTAGTACAAAGCCTGTTCGTCCCCTCCTCTCTCTCTGTACAACACAAATGCTGTCTCCCAGTGACTTTCAGCAGACCGACTCCTGACAAAGGCATGAACATTTAATTTCATAAACACATGGACCATGTTGTCATCAGCTGTTTAAGTGTAAAACTCTACACATTGAAGTGACATAGACTCCTGTCAATGTCACTGACAATACCCGATACAAAACAAAACCTTTCTGCAAAGTTGTGTCTCAAAACCTTGAAAACTCAGGAGGAGAATATGGCTGCTTCTCAAAGAGGACCTTCACTCTATTGGCTAAATTCAATCCTGCATGAATATGTGATATCCTTGAGCGCCTTTGGAGGTTTATGAAGAAATGTAAAAAAGCATAAAGAAATATAAAAGACCGTCCTTCATCATGAAGCAATAAAGCACAGGAGTTTTTGTTTTCCCCCGACAGCTTCAGACTCCAGGCAGAATGAAGGAGTTTAATAAGAGGTTCGCGCTTCGATATTGAAACGTGCAGATTATATCAGGACCATGCAGATCAGTCGGAGACCATATGGATTTTTATTACAGGAACTTTAATTAACATTTAGCTCATCTGTGGCTTCATTAGTTCCCAGATGTCGCCGCAGATCCCTGCAGAGCTCGCGGTAATGCTAGCGCTATGTCCAGGTGTTGTATGGTGCTGAAGATTTCCTGCGTCTGGAGGGGGTGATCTGGACATTCTGTGCAAGCTGAGTGTTATTCTGTCATGAAACATGAGTGTTATTTGTCTTTCCTTTTGATTTGTTCACAGCCTACAGATTTAATCTGTCACAAAACTCCAGAGAGGCTGAGCTTATTTGTTCTGTCCTATTATCTCACAATCCCAAAAATTATTGTTCTGTTGATTTCTTGAGTTATCAAATTATTATTTTTCTTTTTTAAGATCTCAGAGCTTAAACTCCACTTCATGGTGTGTGTTCTTAGAAGTGTAAGGGCTGTTATACTGTATACTGCAGTGCTTTTGAATTTCTGAAATCTGTTTGGTCAATGGAACCAAGGTCTATGGATGTTGTGTCTAACCTGAAAGTACTGAAGGGCTCAAATGACCACTAAGTTACATTTTCTATTACACTTTCCTGAAATATTAAGAGAAATTAATAACACCTGTAACACAGCAATGAGAAGTGAATAAGACAAGATGGCAAGTGGATCTTTGCATTTGTTGTAACGAGTTCTAGCTATGGATTTCATATACCTGATGGAGTTTCTGCATGCCCAACACATAAACACACACATACACATACATCCAGCTCTTTTAAGTTCAGAAAAGGTGAGGTTTTTTTTCTACACAGATGCCGATCATGGGAACATCAGACCCATGCTGTTGTGTCCTTTGAAGAGAATTGAGTTCAGCTCCTGCCCTCTCGAGTGGAAGATGGAACGTCATATGCCATCAAAGGACGAGTTATGACAAAAGAGCCTTTGGTTGCATGGAAGATTGGAAAGTCTGGCGTCAGCATGGTCTCTGTGGTGTTTTTGTTCCGGGAACTGTGGCGAGGTCACGGGACACTTCACGCTTCTGAGAGCCTCCTCAAGCAAACACAATTTAGCATGGTGTCAGGGTCCGGGGCACAAAGCTGGACGGATTAAAGGACTGTCATACTATGTCTCCTATGACAGGATAACAAGCTGAGTTCCCCAAAGGCCCCCGAGATACACTGCTGCTTCATGAAGGATGGTCTGTTCACGTAAACACACACACAAGGGTTTGTTGTATTTCTACATAAATATTATAAATACAAAGGAAACATGATGTTCTGATCATATGATATGATGCGTGACTTGGTTCATTTCAAATAATGCTTTTATTCTCTTGCTATTTCCAACATCATTAATCAATGTGTACACCACACACACACGTTTGTCTTGTATGGATCTTACGTAATGATCTTGTCTCTGACATAATGATTAATACAGCTAGTTAATGCTATATCTAAATTTAACCCATATATGGTCTGCACTTATATAGCGCCTTTTAACCTTTGCAGTTCACAAAGCACTGTGATTCACCCATTCACTCACACACACCAATGGCAGCAGAGCTACCATGCAAGGCACCTGCCTGCCATCAGGAGCAACTTTGGGGTTCAGTGTCTTGCTGAAGGACACTTTGGCACATGGAGTCGTGTGGGCCAGGAATCGAACCACCAACCCTATGATTACTGGCTAACCCGCTCTACCACCTGAGCCGCAGCTACCCCGAACTTACCTGCATGTACGTACATTCAAATGTATTTTAGTACCTATATTGTCCTTCTATGTGTTATTGCCCAAGAAGAATAGCAGAGAAGAATTAAATTAAATTTGAGAAAACTTTATTATCATAGAGCATCCTGGCCAATGTGGCTCTAGCTATCTTTTCTAGCTACATTTCATTCATGCCGGAGATCCAACTACAGCTACTCCAAGTTCCCAAAATAAAAGACAGATTGTAATTTTTATTGTACACCCTTCATTAAAATTGTCAGTAGATATTTTATGTCATGGCTGTCATCGTTTCTGACTGGAAGCTATTATTTTCTTACATCGGAACAGCTCTAATGTAGATTCAGCTGACAATATCAAATTGAATCAATGCTCCTCATACAATATAATATTAATATGTATGTAACCATGACAACAAAAATATGATATTTAAACTGATCTTTAAGCGTCGATATTGTACTGCTACAATAAAATAAGATATGAGAATGAAAGGCATGGTTTTTGGACAGGATTGATTTATAAACAGCACAATGTGATTTAAATAAAAGTGAAAAGAACAGTGTGAAATAATTCTTTCTAAGTTGTAACCATAACAACAACTATACCATAATACAAATTGACTTGTGGGTTGTGGATAAATAAATAAAACATGACAGGCCGTGGAAAATTGCTCTTATACTGTACCACAGCAATTTGTCAGTAACTGCAATTTTGAATCTATTAATAAACAACGTGCTTTTAACTGTTCACAGTTACATTTATTGTTGTGGAACACTCTTGAGACATTTTACTTACTGTTATCATTTACACTGTAGCAGCTATGAACAGTCATATCCTTACACACAGCCTCTATCAGCCTCTCTTTTTACTCTGTCTTGAAGTAAGAGAAAAAACTCTGCTGTGTTACTGAGAATTCAAAAAGCACAAAGTCCTCCGTTCTGAAAACTCTCACATGGCGGAAAACTGTTACAAAGCACTGACAATGGAGACTCCTTCCATAAATTGTATATAAATGTCTCCTTACAGAAAATGTTGATTATGTTTTTTCTTTGAGAAATAATGTTTAATCAATTTATTATTAGAATTAAGCATCAGAAGGAAGATGCAGGGAGATCTTCCTTCAAAAAATCATTCGAATCATTGGCATTTGGTGTAATACTGTATATTTATGGTTTCTTAAAGCCGAGATGTGTAAGTGTGTTATAGACTGAAACGTTATTTTGTGCAAAACCCAATTTTCTTCTTTTTGGCTTATTTGCTGGAATTCAGCCACAGTGACATCTGACAGATTTTCACATCTATGACATGATTATGCTGATTTTACGTCAATTTAAGTAATTAATTATGTAACTAAGAAAGGATTTAAGTAAAGTGTTACTTAAACTGGTAAAGCTACAGAGGCTCATTTAGACCTCAGTTGATCACCACTTGGTCAGTAATTATTGAGATATGGACATATGTTAAGTTCCACCATAATGTAGCAACCAAAACTGGCACAGGGTGTGAATTTATGGGTTTTAGCAACATGTAAAAAAAACCCCAAAAAACCCCAAACATATAATTAGTGAAACAACGATTAGTTTGAGTTAAATACTTAAGTGAAATTTATTGTCATTGTTGAATAAAAAAATTCTTCTGTTGGAGGTCCAGACTTGTGTCCATTCCAACTGTGTCCATTACATTCTCAAACTGTAATAGGTATTTTGTAGTAGTGGATGTGTTCATGGATTTAAATTAATGCTTTGTACTAATTCACATGATTCATAAACCCCAAATTCTTCAAAATTCTCACCCACTTCCAGGATTATTACAGCCTTTCTGTGGCCTTGATCATGAAGTCAACTCTATTGCTATTTGTGCTTCTTAAGAGTAATTATTCATTCATTTATTCATCTTCCATAACCACTTTATCCTAAGGGAATTTAGCCAAACTAAGTTATCACACCATTATTCATTGGTGAAATGCTGGTAGAAGGCAACGCAGCAGAATTTACACGGCAAAGTACTTCAGCTCTTAACGAATTAAGGACAGCTAATTTCTACTCAACTCCTGCAATAATCTCATTCAGCAAGTACATATGGGTCTCATTTAAACAAAGACAGATGGACAGTCATTAAACGGAGATCATGTCAGTTAGGCATCGCATAACTGTGAGCAATGTGCACTCATTTTCTGAGAAACGGATGACCCTGGAACTGCACTCCCCCCATGACACCTTGTCAGCTCCAGAGATGCTAAAAAGGGAATGGTGTGAGAGAATTAGGGAAACCAGCTCTTGTTTATGCAGCACTGTTCCTGAAGGATGTGGACAAGGGTGAAGAGGTTAATGAGATCGAGTTGTACCACTAAAAGTCTCCATGGAAACTGTCTTGGTGTCACAATCATGCAGCAATAAAGACATGTTTACATATTGTAAATTATGAGACAAGTCATGCCATGCCTTACTTTGAGAAAAAAGTACAAAAAGAATTTATTGTCGTAAAATAATTACTCTTTAAACTGACGAGACGCAGAGATGCAGGAATGAAGGAATACTTATGTGGTGATATTTTCTAAGCGTGTTAATATACTGTATATAATTACTGTAAGGTATTTATATAGTGTGTGAATGTGAAAGTGCAAGAAACAAATTGCTTTTTTAAGCAAAAGTATAAGAGATGGAGATTGAACTCAAACACTGAAGCACTCAAGAAAAAAAAAATGCAACGTGGAGTGAAGAAAGCCTCAAGTGACAATAGAAGCATCTTCCAGATTTTTCATCACACATCTGCTACGAGTAATAAGTACCCTCAGTAGCATGAAATATTGGTAACCATTAAAAAAAAAAAAAGTGATTCACAGAAAGGACAAGGAGTCTTGGAGCATTCACTATGTACGTGGATGTGTCTCAAATTGCATGTATATGTACTTAAAAGGAAATTGGGTGAATTCAAGTCTCTTCTTGAACTGTCTTGATAGCACATCCCAGAAGATATTAGCAGAAATCAACCAGTTGAATGGGATGTTCAACAAGTGCAAAGCAGTGTGATTTACATTTATGGCATTTGGAAGATGCCATTAGTTATCTCATTGTGTTATCTCATTTATACGACTGAGCAGTTGAGGGTTAAGGGTCTCGCTAAAGGTGATGTCCTTGGACTCAGTCAAGGGCCTAACAGTGGCAGTTTAGTTGCGCTGGGATTTTAATTCACAACCTTCCGATCAGAAGGCCAACTGAGCTACCACTGCTATAGTGTCCATATGCATTTGGTTGTATAGTATAAATGGGCCATCTTGTACAAATAGTGAAACTGCCTTTGAAAATATGTGCATCTAATGTGCATTCTTATTCATGGACAAGTCATATCATGATAATAAAAATACATACATCAGTGTGCCAACTTTTTCTCTCTGTATTTTTCTGAGTACTCAATCACTGTATCAAGAAAAAGTGTAATAATATCAGTTGGACATGCCCTTTCTACAGGATGAGAGACTTCTTGTTTGAAGGAAGTGAGGTGAAAATGTGACACCCCTGGCATTTCTGCAGACACGACTTAAATCGCAGGTAGTCACTCTCAAAGGCCACTTGGTTGAACATGCTGGACAGTGTCATGATAAGCACTAATATTTACCTATTATTTTTCCTGACTAAAGCATGTTTAGGTGTAACAGACAGGAACTGTAAGCTAGGCTGAAAAGTAACAGAAACAGAATAACAAGACAGGTTTTGAATTCAGTAGGAACGATGGACAGCTTTTCTATTCCGTCAACCCTAAAGCAAACCTATCATAGAGAGAAAACTATTTCTATAGTCTGAATCATTTATTAAAGGTTCCATGTAGCATCCTGCATGTTCATTTATTTTGTTTTATGCCTTTAGGGCAGCGGTTCTCTGATGTTTTTTAGACCCCCTTTCTGGATACACAGCTAACACTGGCCTGCACATACAAGAGATGTAGCGCTGCTCTCACCACATAACAGCAAACTCTTTAAGTGGGTGCAGGATTAACTGTGAACTGTGATTGGCACATATTTAATTTAATAACATTTAATCATATCTACTATTTTAAAACAAATATTGCTGTTTTTATTACATTTGGCCAAAACAGATGTAATAATTTGCCCAAAGGAAAAATTACTAAGTAGAAATACAAATTCTACAGTGAACATGAAAGGAAAAACAAGAAGAAGAAAAAAGAAAAGAACATTAAAGAAAGAGAGAAGAACTGACAAAGAACGAAAAAAGGAAAAGAAAGAAAGAAAGAAAGAAAGAAAGAAAGAAAGAAAAGAAAGAAAGACAGACAATGTCTTTCTTTCTCTTCAAGGTAGAGAAAGGAAAATGCATGAATGGCAAGAAAGCAATATAAAAGAAAAGGAGAATAGAGAAAGAAAGAAAGAAAGAAAGAAAGAAAGAAAGAAAGAAAGAAAGAAAGAAAGAAAGAAAGAAAGAAAGAACAAGACAGCGAAAGGAAAATGAAGAAAGTCAAGAAAGGAAAATGAAAGGGGAAAGAGAAATGAGAGTGTGAGACATTTATCTCTGTGCGCTTATGAAAAGAAGCAGGTCGTGTTGTGGACTGTAGGCTGTTTAACATGCAGCTCAGCACACTGGTTTATTGGCCATGGAACGCTGGGGAACAAATAAAGAAAGATTTAAGGACATATTATCACCTTTAAATCAGTAGCTAAAATGTAATGGACAGCAGATAGCTTGTTCTAACACTCAGGAGAAAGAGGGAGCAGTTTGTAGCTGGTTTATCATCACTACACTGAGTACTGGATTAGCTGGTAGGTTGGTTAATAAATGTTCAGAGCAATGTAACACTGATATACTGTACACTTAATATCAACAATTATATTAAAATTAACGTTATTATTTCTGAATAATATTATAGTATTAATATTTTCCTGTTTACATCTATAACTAATATCTGTACTTGTTTACTGTTACAAACATTTAAAGTTTAGTACACATGAATGGTGGAATACAGGCATGTTTGCTTGATAACACCAATTTATCACTCTGTAGCTGTGCCACTCACTCTCACACCATTTTATCTCTCCTCTTCAACTGCTGACCCAGTTGGCCTGATAGTTACACTGACCACTGGGCCATTTTCTCTGTAAATCCATAACAGACAAAAATCCAGCTAAGCGAAAATGATTTCTTCAGGGTGAACAAACTGTTGAATTAAATGTATGGAATGATTATAGCGATGTGGAATACTTCAGCAAATAAATTCCCTCCTTAACCCAAATGTAGTCAGCTATAGCACATCTGGCTTTTGTTTCTTTAGTATTGTTCTGGACTACAAGACTAATGTAGCTAACAAATAATGGAAGTCTAGCTCAGCCACAGTTTCAACTGTAAATGTAAGGCAGTCTGGGAAAACCCATCGGATGTCACTCTGGCTGAATTCTGGAAAACCAAGTACATTTTAACCTTGCCTTGGCATCTGCCTGCGAAGATCATGTCATGTAAAAAGCTAGTTTAACAAACACAGCGATAAAGGAAGTCTGTTTGTCTATAGATGTCTTAAGCCAAGGTCACACTGCACCGACAGACGCCAACCAACACAGACAAACACCAACTTTTAAAAGTTGGCCGTTGGATTTAGAATGTTGGGAAACACAAACAAACATTTTCGGACAGACAGATAGGTTTACAAATGGATGATCCTTTTACCGCAATAAAAATTGTACTATTACTTACTATTACTTGTACTATTCACCTGAAAAGACGAAGAGTGAAACGAAAGAGGTTGTGGGTGAAGCCTTGGTTGAGAGAGACGGGGCGCTTACTTCAATTTATGCAGAGAACTGCAGACAGAGGATGTGCAAAGCTTTCAAAATTTTGCTCGGTTTGCCACCAAGCAGTGCCCATTGTCCTGTTTTAGGAGTTACTGTACTGTCTTGTGTTGTTTGCACGTGCATTTTATGTAGAATGTGTAGATCTGAGTTCTGTGTCATCTCATTTGGTTTAGTGTGTTGTTTTATGTAGCACCATGGTCCTGGAGGAATGTTGTTTCGTTTCACTGTGTACTGTACCAGCTGTATATGGTTGAAATGACAATAAAACCACTTGAACTTGAACTTGAACTAAACATTTGCTGTGATTTTGCTTCATACTTCATGAAACAGAATACGGAAAATGGCATACGATTAGCGGATGATCCCGATTAAAACCAAAATACATGAGTAGATGATCCTAACCAGGGGTCAAAATAAACAATTTTATTTAAATAACACATCAATATATAATTTATCCTCTTCTTTCTGATTCGTCCAGAAATCTGCCCTTTTACCCACAACAACGATTTAGCACACCTAGCACCTAGCGCACGAGCTTTCGTTTCTATGGATTTTTCTTGGTCGTCATAGCAACAGTTTGCGGCCAGGGCAGATTACATCAGATTTTGTTGGAAAATCATACCAAACTGCTCAGACATTCCATGACCGACAAACGCTGATTGAACACGTTTAGTTGGTGAAAACAAACGCGGACCAATGGCAACAAATACTGACAGGGTTAACACACAGATCTGACAAAACCCGACAAACGTGTCTGTTGGCTTTGGTCAGTGTTTGTCTGTGCAGTGTGAACTAGGAGTAAAACCTTGCTAGCTAAGTGTGATTTCCTCACACGGTGAATGTCATGCTTTGCTTAAATTGTTGAATAGCAAAATATTGTGCGGTGGCAAAATAGACTAATCTAAATAGTCTAATCAGATCAATTTGTGATCAGATACCGGCTGTCAAAATGTCTGCGATGCTCCTGCGCCATCACACCATCATCAAAACTAAGAAGAGTGGTTACACATTCTATACAGATGACCGTGGACAAAGAGTAAAATGTTTAAATGACCTAAAAAGATGAAAAGGAAATTGAGTCAACAGAATACAGCTGACTGAATTAATCAGCATTTGTTTCATATTAGTTTACTTCTGAACAAGATTCATGCAAAAGGAAAACATTTTCATTTCAGCAAAGTCTGTAGTTTTCACAACATGTCAAAATTTCACTATGTGATGGGTTTTCCAAGACCGCCACACATACAGTATATCCTCTTCAGTTCTTCAGTAATCTCAAACAGATCCTGATGAGGTTTAGGACACAGTAGGACTTTAGTCTATAAACATGCACAAAACTTCACAGTGTAGCTGAACGATGCAATGTCTTGAGGCAGCCATCTTGGATAACTTTTTTTATTAGTGCAATTAATTCTTGTTCTGCCCCTTAGGGAAATTTTGAAGGCAGAATTATACCAGTAAACTAGAGGTGATACGGATGATAATATAAATTTGCTTTGAGCTTAAATTTATAAATATGGATTTTACAAAAGAATTTTAAAATTTAGGTTATGTCACTTAACTATATACTGTATTTTGCAGAAGTGTATGAAGATCTGCACATGTATTAATAGAAAAGATTTTGACTGACATAGACTTCGATTACTTCTAACTACAGAAGCAAACATTGGGCACCAAACATGTCTGTTCATCATAAAGAGGAAATTTCGTTTCTATATTTTTTGTCTGAATCATTCCTTTAATTAATTAAGTTAAAACTACTGCAGGGTTTCTACACAAGCACTGCTGGGTAAATATAAAACACAAGTATATGAAGTGTAACAGAATGTGTTTGTATTAAGCATGAAACAATGAGCAAATAGAGTAATGTGCATCTGTTTATAATATTTTCTGAAGATTAGTGGCAAATAGGCAATTGTAGCGATGCAGTAAGAGTGCAGAGCTTTAAAATGATGTAAATTGCTGGACATAATCATATCATAATGAATAATAATTAGAATAGCAATTCACTGCAGCAGCAGTGAGTAGGCTGTTAGTCTTGGATGAACAGCATTTGATTTCATATTGAGCGCTCCAAGTCTCTTTACTGTGTTTTTCTAAAAGGTCTAAATGGCTTTAGCACCTTCAGCCATTGGTTAACGCCCGACAGGCTGCATTTCAAATCGAGTTTTAAGACCATCAAGTGTTGCGTTACTGAACATCCCAAGAGTTAAACACCAGAAATTCAGTCAAGGGCCTTTTGTTTTAATTCTAAGAAAAACAGCCTTAAACCTTTTAAAATCATTTTACCATAGCATTTTATTGTGCTGTTATTTCTAAACCATTATTGTAACATCGTTTAGTTAGCTTTATTTTTATTTCTATGGCTTTACTTTTACAGTTGGATTTTCATGCTGCATGTCTTACTTACATTATATCTGTTTAACCACAGTGCTGTTGAATTCTCAAATCTGATTGGTCAGAAGGTGGTTTATATCAATCCACTCACAGGTTTATATTAATGCACTCATTCTAATATATCATTAATTCTATAGTAGCAGCTCATTCACAGGGACTTGCATGACAGACACTCCACATAATCTAAGACTAATAATGACTTCAGTTACATCTTTAGAAAAGTGTTCTTCAGACGCATACACAGGTTTTTGTCAATTTCGGTGTTTTGGGAAAATTTTTGTACCCCTCTCCTGGTCAATTCCTTTCGACAGTGAGACCCTGTACATGCTTTGTAAGCTCTCTGCAGACCATGGCTTCAGCAGTCAGATGAAACCAAGAAGATGTGAAGAAAATCCTACAGAAACAGCTGGTCTTTATTTGGGGTTAATCAGAATAATTTCATTGATGACAGCTGTATCATACTGAACATGAGATTGAATGTGATTGGTTCATCCTGAACACAGCCACCTCCCCAGTTATATTACAAAAAGGTGTACACACCTATGCAACAAGGTTATTATAACTTTGTTATTTTTCCTATTTCCCCGTAAATGTTTCTGATTGTTTTTCACTTCATTTTTATACGTTGTAATTTCACATTGAGGGTGGAAAAAGTTCTGACATGATTTATCTTAGTTTAATTTTTTTCAGCACAAAAACTAGCTATTTTATCCGGGGTGTGTATACTTTTTATATTCTCTGTACATGTTGTTTTTTTTTTTATCTGAAAATTATTATTGTGATGTTTCTGTCCTCAATACTTCATGGAGTTGATAATGCTGGCACATTTTCCTTACCCTGAGACCGCTATATGTTTGTGTATGTGTTCTAAATCTCACACTAGTGTACTAAACAGTATGCTGAAATAAAACATATATAATGGTGTGCCAGCATCACTGACTAAAGTGTCACACTAATTTTAACTTTTAAGGTTGAGTTATTTCTATTAGCTATGATTGAGAAATAATTCATATACAATCATAACATGATGATTAATATCACCAATGATAACTATAGCTTATAAAGAAGACATTATCCTAGCCTTTATTATTGCTGTTGATCTGCTGGTGGATTGAGTGCTCAACATTCCAGTTGTGAAGAAGGAAGTAGGCAACACATACATTTGTCTTAATAAGCTATTATCAGGCAGCCCTTGCCCATTGCTCTTACTTCTGGTGAGGAAAAAAAAATGCCAGCATTCAGTTTGTATCTCCATTATCCTCACACACACACACACACACACACACATACACACACACACACACACACACACACACACACATGCACAACAGAGCTGTTCTTATTTACTGTCAGTGCATTTACTCTTATTGGTGAGGAATAGTGTCACATGGACTTAGTGACATTTTTAGAAAGTGTCTGGAAAGATTTCTGTCGCAAGGTATTATATAAGAGATTTTAACAGGCTACACTTCCAAAAAGCAGTGAGAACATGTCTCCCTAGCATAAATTACACCTAGCATTAACGTAACACTTCATTATTTCCTGACAATATATTGATTTATACCATCATACTTATACTTAATTTATTGGTAGGAAGGTTGTTGATTATTATCCATAACAGCAAGGCAAGGGAAAATACTGTTTCTATGGTAACAACTTACACAATGATTTGTATTTTGGACACTCCACCTAAATGAACTTTTACAAAAATTAGAATTTTTGGAAGGAGTCTCCAGTGTCAACACATTGTAGAATTGTACAATGTAGAATTGTACAGTAGATACTTATAGCATTTATCCTACAAGTTAACATTTTATTAGGTACAACTACCATCTGCCCTTGTTTATTTATTTATTTTTTAAGTATAGTTGACTTTCTGTAGCCCTTCCTGTAGTCCCTCCATTAATGGAAACAGACCACATCTGACATCTATTTGGGTGGTGGATCGTTCTCAGCACAGCAATGATATGGACATGGATGTAGTATACAGTACTACTGCTGTGAAAACAGATGCTTAGCTTAACAGCTTTGGGCTATTCATCAGTACCTTTGTGTAACTGCCACAACAGCCTTCTTTCATGAAGGGTCTGTGTCAGTGTTGCCAGATCTGTGGTTTTCCCATGCAACCAAGTATCCATATCTGTATCCGTATTTGAATTTAAACTTGAAGATTGCATGGGCTAAAACTGAAGTTTTTCTTTTTCTTTCTTTCTTTCTTTCTTTCTTTCTTTCTTTCTTTCTTTTTTAATTTATTTAATTCTTTCTTTATTTTAAAATTACTATAAATTAATTATGAACCATACAACTAATTCTGGAAAAACAATGTAAAAAAACTCAGACTTAAAAATGTCCGCTTGGACAGTTATTGTTTAAGTTTGTACTTTCCCACAGTAGTTCCTAAAGAATTTAGGTGGTTATATTTTCAAAAAATATAAACAAACCAGTAACCTAATTTAAACCACCATAACCCTGACCAGGCAGTTACTAAAGATACTGTAAATGCAACATGCAGCATTTGTTGCATCCCAGTGCGCACAGCTAGTTTCAACCAGATGCCATGTGAACCACTCAAAAATAGCGAAAAGTACATAACTGTATTTGTTTAGCACAAATTTGTATTTGGTTACATCCTTAGTATTGTGGTATTTAAAAAACACCGGTCCACTAGAATAGTCTAAAATGGTCTCATAAATTGTTACTTATTATTGTCATAATAAATAATACAAGAATTATTGGTTATGGGACTATAAGATGCAATACAGAGTAATGTTTTAGGGCTAATGTTGAGAAAGAGGTGTGACACCTGAATTGGTGCTAATACATCATTCATTCATTTATATTTTATTAAAATACATGTAATTAATATATTATATATTACAAACAACAACAAGGCGTCAATTTAAGAGTATAAAAGAGCAGAATTTGACATTATTTGAAGAGAGGATTTAAACTCAGACCTGGCAACCCAAATCTCTGTACATGTGCACATACACACACACACAAATACACACTACAGTAATACACAACCTGCAGCCTCGCCACCATTTTGCGTATAAGCTTACCAACAGCTAGGTTTAAAGGTGGAAAACAGCCTCTTTTTTCGGCAATGGACGGGTGAGTGCGAAATGTTGTGTGAACGTGTAAACTAAACTATTTCTTCTCTTTAAATTTGGTTTAAAAAAATAAATGAAATACGAGATAGTCTGCGCCTTAGCTTAGCTCAGCTCGCGCTGTTAGCTAGCACTGAATAGGCTTTGCTAGCATTTAGCCGCATTGTACTTTGTTTCAGGATTCAAGCTACAGCCGTGTTTACTTTATGATACTTACTTACTTACTTACATAATAAATGTATTTTGTCATAAGGTACTGCACATTTTGATTTATCAGTTAAATTAGACAAGATAGGTAACTACCATAAAATAATTTTTAGAATTGGTATTGATTAGTTTCCCTCAGCTGGGGTTCTTTGTTAGAAACAGGCTTCACTCTGAAGATACTAGACGTGTTATAATATTCTCAAATATTACTAAAGGATATATCAAAATTAGTTTTAACCTAGATACCAGGGTATCCTATTATCCTGCGTGTGATAACAATACATAAAATAATGGTTAAATCCCAGTTGGCTTCCTGTTCAGCCATATCATATTAGTGTTATTGCATTATACACTCACCGGCCACTTTAATAGGGACACCTGTACTGCTCATTCCTGCAATTATCTAATCAGTCAGTCATGTGATAAGGTCAAGAGCTTCAGTTAATGTTCACATTAAACATCAAATTGGGAGAAAAATGTGATCTCTGTGATTTTGACTGCGGCATGGTTGCTAGTTTCAGACAGGCTTGTTTGAGTATTTCAGAAACTCCAGGGATATCCTGGGATTTTCATACACAACAGTATCGAGAGTTTACACAGAATGGTGCGAGAAACAAAGAACATCCAGTGAGCATCAGGTCTGTGGGTGGAAATGCCTCACTTATTTTATTACAAATGAAGTAACTCAAATAACCACGCTGCAACTGTGGTGAGCAGAAAAGCATCCCATAATACACAACACGCTGAACCTTGAGGTGGATGAGCTACAGCTGCAGAAGTTCAGGTGGTGGTGTCCAGTTTCTGCAGTACTCAGAACTCAGTCAAAGTTACTGAGATCACATCCACCCCACCCCCACCCCCATTCTGACATAAGATGTGAACATGACTCTGGCTCTTATTTTAGCCTGGCTCTTATTCGTTACCAATTTATTAATCTTTCAGCCTGACCCTGAGCTGGTCAGCAAATTAACATGCTAAATTGATAAGATAAATTAACAGATTGTTTCCTATCAGTTTTTATCATCTTTATTACTCCATTATAGCACAACATTTAATTCTAGTCTCCTGTTTTACTGAAAGATGCAGTCATAATGCATGGATGAACAAACACACAGTAATAGTAATATCCATAATATTTTTTCCTTTTTCTTCATTTTCTCTTCAGCATCGCTAGTGATGTTGCAGTTGGTGTAAAGGTAAGCTACTGTGATTTTTTTTTTTTTTTTTTTGTGACACTTTATTTAAATGAATATGTGAAAGTACGTATTGTAATGGTTAATGGATTAGGTTTTAATGATATTTAATGATAAAGTGTTTAATACATGCATCCTGTACTAACGTTTCTTTAAAGCTGGCCTCTTGATTATTTTTACCCCCTCAGAGAAGTTCAGATGATTTGCTTTCTGGCAGTCTTTACAGCGGTCCAAACACTTCAGTTAAGGGTAAGTGTAAAAAATCTATGTAGAGTAGCAATGGGTTTAATACAGGGGTTCCCAAATGTTTTGGACAAATGACCCCAGTTTGACAATATGAATTTTCTGTGATCCCAATCATTGGCCACCCTAAATTTTTTTAAAAATATTTGAACATTTTATTATGGCATCATACATACGTGTATGGTCAGTGACTAAAAACCAAAGTAATATCCCTTGCGCTTACTTAACAGTCTGGTGGGAACTGTTGTGTTGTTATAGGAAACATATACGGCCCAACACAGAGCAGAGGACACGGGCTTATACTTGATTTTGCTTGCAAGTGCAGGAGCTGTGGCAGCATGAGTGGCATTGTTCCTGTACTCGCTGCATATCTAATGTACATTCAGAATATTTAAAAATGATATTCACTAGACAGCATTTACGGATGTAATGCATCCGTTGGAGCATGCTTTAAATTTTTAATATCATGGATATCAGAGCCAAACTTGAGTCACTGTCACTAATTTGTTGGCTGTATCAGACACACTAACCTGTACAGCATGTACTTACAGTGAACCGCTGGAGACATAAACACTGATACACCACTCTATTAAAATGTCTCAAGGCCAGAAGTCTAGAAGTTACATACTATAATGTGTGGATAGAGCCCATAATTTAACAAAGTCTTGCCTTTAATGCAGGATGATGACTGACCTGAATTTGTGGTGTATTTCACAGCTAATGGAAGTGACAGCAAAAAACTGAGAGTGGAGGACAGCATGGACAACCCGCCCTCCAGAGTCATTCACATTCGTAAACTCCCGAACGAGGTTTCTGAGACAGAAGTCATTGCCCTGGGCCTACCCTTTGGGAAAGTCACCAATATCCTGATGCTGAAAGGCAAAAATCAGGTGTGAGGACAGAATGTATTATTATTATTATTATTATTATTATTATTATTATTATTATATTTATTATTTATATGTATTCATTATTAATAGCTTTTTATAGTTTTTGAGTGATTTATTTACAAGGGTTTTTTGGCAGTTGCTTATATTGATGTACATTGCAAAGAGGTGATTAAATAGTTTGGAATAAAAAAAAATTAAAAGAAAGCCAAGCTATGTTATTTAGTGTTGTATCATAGTTTGCTAATAAGTGCTATTTATTTTAAAACAGTCACTGTGTGTTTAACTCTGCTTTAATTCTGCGTTCCAAATGGATAGAGGCAATATTTTAAAATAATGACCTGCCTACCGAAAGTCCAAATGTCTGTACAGTTGATTCGAAGTCTCAGTACTTTTGCTCACCATATGTACTATTAAATATTTATCCTCTCCACCAGGCATTTTTGGAGCTCGGGACGGAGGAAGCAGCGATCACCATGGTGAACTACTACACAGCAGTGACCCCTCAAGTGCGAAATGTTCCTGTGTGTATCCAGTACTCCAACCACAAAGAGCTAAAAACGGACAGTGCACTCAATCAGGTTAGTAAACCAGTCATTTCAGTATGCTTCTTATCCACCAAACTGAGATCCAAACTTTCAATTGCAAAAGGACATAAGGTTTGAATTCTGGGAATTTTAACAAAACTGTATGCAGGACTTTTTTTTTCCCATCCCATGCTTGCACACTCCACTGACCATACCCATTAGTTAAAAAAAAAAAAAAAACATCCAAAATGTTTTCTAGTTCCTCCCAAGATAAACAAGTAAGTAATTTAAACACAGATTTTTTTTATTTTTTTTTAAACAATCAAACCAATTGACTTCTGTTTCAACTCATAATCTTCCTGCTTCGGCTATTACGAGCCTGCAGTGGTCAGACGCAAATAAAATTACTCTGTGGGAAAAAAGCTTACTTGAAAGGTATGATGAATAGAATGAGATGTGATTGTTTTTCCTCTTTTTTTCTGGGAAAAACCCACAGAACGGACGAACGGAAGAACTGCTAATTAAGTATTGCTCACACTGACTATGTTCCATCTCTTCATCTCATGGTCTTTTTTTCTGACCTCCCCCTCCCACTCACATGAGGGTGAAAACGCCTAGAAACCAGATACACGCCGCTTGTTTTTACTTAGACAGGCTTGAAAATGGATGTTCCATTTCCTTTCACCCTGCTAGTACTCACCATTGATTACCATTTGCTTAATAAAGAAACACCAATCTTAAGCTCTTAAGCTGGTAGTGTAATTCAAATTAATTTCAATATGTCTTTTGAGTGGTTTCAGTTCATCTTGTTCTTCTGAGACCTCCTCCTATCTGCAATCTATATAACCCTCTATTGCTTGCATCACTGCACGGAGGGATATTCGCTTCTTCTGTTTGTACATTTTCTTGTTGGAAGCAGCAGCAGAAAACATGTTCAAGGATAACTCAAATATCCTAATTCCTTGTCTGTCTTTTGTAGAGTAATACTACAACCAGCAATCCACTCTGTGGCATTTGTGCTTCATCGACGTCGCTGCTCCAAACACGCCCCTTTCAAACCCTGTGTGATGCTCTGTTATAGTTTAACACCATGACTACTATTGCAGAATGCACCGTAATAGTTAAAAGTAGTGTCATGCAATACACTTTAAAGAGGCGGTATTAAAAATAGTTTCCTTTGGCAGCAGTTCTCCAGCAGTCTGCAGCAAAACTGACCTGGCAACACTGCGATGTTCTGAAGTCTGCTCAGCTCCCAGCCCTCTCAAAGCCACTCTGTGCCCCCTAACAGTACAGAGCCTTCTAGAAAGACTGTGCTCTTTTTAAGTAGATTGACAACTGCATGTACTGCAGAGGTTCTTTTTGTTTAGTTCTTGTGTCATTTAAAGTATACCACCAGCCTTAAAACTGCTGTGGCTGCCAACTTGCACATTTTAAACAAAGGGTGTACACACACATAAACCTTGGATCAAACTAACCAGTTTATACAACTACACATGCATGTGCTCTGTGTGAACTTATTGAATTCTTGTAGCTCATTGTTTAAGACATTGGACTTCTGATTGGAAGGTCATGAGTTCAAATCCCAGAACTGCCAAGCTGCCACTGCTGGGCCCTTGAGCAACCGTCAACTGCTCAGTTGTATAATGAGATACGTGTAAGTCACTCTGGATAAGGGTGTCTACCAAATTCCGTAAATGCAAATGTGTAAATGTATATCAGTTTTTTGTGATTGTTGCGGCCAAAAAATGCTTGATTTTGCTACGGCTCTTTTTCAAAATTTGCAATGCAACTTGCAGAGTATTTTGTGCTTTTTTTGCGGAAAACTACTTGAATTAGCAAAATTGCAGTTGCACGAAATTGTTTTGCACGGTCTTTCACAGTGATGTTTGTAGGTAAATGAGACCTTTTAGCTGTACTTGTGTTTGACGCACAAGAATCGAAGAAGGCTTTGGCTGAATGCACGTTGTGATGATGTCATATGACGCGTCTTGGCCTAAATCTGTGGAAAATCTGCGGTAATTTTTAATTGCAGTCTCCTTCGTATGTTGTGGAGTTTGCTTGATTTTGCATTAATTTCTGCGATCGCAAAATCCTGGAGGGATTGGTACATTGGAGTTGCCCTGATAATCATCATTTTGTGTCAAATTTTTTTAAAATTTAAAACTCTGCTCATGTTTTACGTGCTAAGACATTGACAGCTTTATCTGTTTGGCAGCACAGACATGGGAAGCTAAGATACATAAGAGAAAGATGTTTTGCTGCTCTACTCTGAAGTCAGACAGCAGGTTATTAAGGTCCATACAGGATACAAAATGGGCAAAAAGGAAACTTATAGGACAGGATACAACACGCTTTATTTTTGTTGATCTTATAGCTGCAGACACCGCGTTTTCCTACAGACATTTAAATCATCTGGCCTGATAGCCATTGAGATAGTTGGGCTCAATAGTCAATCGTCCCTAGCCTATACTGGAGTCTGCCCCTCCAGGAACAGAGCAATGCACCCCTGCTTTAATTGTTTTAAATAGTTTTATTATTGTGAGGCAAATTGTATTTGATTTAGTTTGAGCACTGCTTAACAGTGTGGTGATGAATTAGCACTGATCTTGTGCTTGTAAATCTGTTTTAGTTGAAGTTTATTTAAAAAACATTAACACAAGTGTTTTGTACATTCATGAGACAACTATTCAAAACTATTAAATAAATAAATATCAATAAATATTTTCAATAAATATTCGATAACACAAGGCAATATATACAGTTCAAATAAATGTACATCTCATGTTACTGTAATAACAAATGTAAAGTAGTAAAATATCAGGGGAAAAAAGGAACTGATATAATTTAAAACAGATAACTGATGTCTTTTGGTGTGACTCAGCGGTTACAAATGTTCCATAAGGAGTAATGACAGTTCAGCTGAGGACATGAAAAATGCATGGGATGGATATCTTGTATCCAGTAGGCTGTATGTTTACAGCATCTTATGTTTGTATTTTGCATGATTATATTTTATTTTTGTAAACTGTGGTGTGCCGAAGGGACTGAAAGCTAAGACTTTCATTTTATAGCCTTTCTCATTGTTTCCTGTGTGTGTGTGTGTGTGTGTGTGTGTTTGTGAGAATAATGGGTATAAGCTTGAATTTGATTTAGTTTCTGCATTGTTTGCTTTTATTTTTTGTCCTCTCCACGTGGTCAGCGTGCCCAGGCCGTTCTGCAGGCAGTGTGTGCCGTTCAGGAGGGAGGTTCTCCGAGCTCAGATTCGGCAGGAGAGAGTGTGTTAATTCCGCCGCCAAGTCCAGTTTTGCGCATCATCATCGATAACATGTTCTACCCGGTAACACTGGACGTCCTTCAGCAGGTCAGAGCTTTTCCACAC
>CM042540.1:10737073-10809573 GCA_023630585.1 Cranoglanis bouderius
TATGTTGAGGAGACAGTACAACAGAAGCTTTAAATTGGTGTTTAGTCGATTCATCGTGGTTCACTGAAACCAGTAGGTGTCCAATACATTCAGTAGGAGTGCAGTAAAGATCCTCTCATTGCAGCTCATACTTGGATTCAGTCTTGTTTATTTATTATTAATATTAGCGTCGCACTGATTCATGACATGTATTATATTCCTACTGATATTGCTGATAACTCATATTACGTAATATCGATGTGAATGAAATAAAGTGTGTAAGTGTTTACCACTGCAGAGGACAACCAGAAATAATGATGATAATTACCTTTTTGTTCCAGGGGCAACCCCACCGTTTTGTCTGTTCAGATTTAAAAAAAACAAAAAAAACAAAGATAGTGTTGCTAGTTTTTGTTAATTGAAGCAGGTCATTGTCCCTGGTGACAGTTGCTGTTGTTGTCACCACCACTGTTGTCACTTGTAGGTCCAGCTTTTTGAGCTTCAGAAATGATAAGGCCAAAAATGTTTATAAATATCACACTATTTCTGTCTATATATGCAATAAACTGCAGTTAGCACTCCGAGGTCCTAGGCTATGGATTTATGTATTAAAAAGGAATGTGTCCATAATTGCTTATACCATATACAGTAACATCCAACATGCACAATATTGTTATCTTGGACTTTTAAAAATCATTTACTGCCGCCTCTGTTTCATTCAGGAGGAGGTTGCTTAGACACGCAGCAGTGTTTTTGCAGCATGATAAAGGCAACATAAGGACAGTGGTTTTTCTAAAAGCACTTATTTTTGATATTTTATATTATTGCATGCTCCTCTCTCTGCGGTGTTTCCTTCTTTTGGAAGAAAATCTCTGTGCTGTCAGAGTTGTCACTTCTCAGAAGGTACAGCAGGAAAGGTACGTGTCTACTTGCAAATTTTTGCTGCTGCATCACCTTTTTTTGCCCCTCTGTGGTTTTAGTTATAGACATAAAAAGAATATCAAATCGTATTGAACAGATCATTGGGGAAGTATACAAATTGATGCACTGTTTGCAGTTTATTTTGTGTTAAATCAAATAAGAATTGTGTGTTGAGTTTGTTTTACTTAATTTTAATGTGCATCAACCTTTAAAAAAAAATATATTTTGTACTAATGCTCAGATAAAACAATGCAGCAACTGTCACGTGCCACACAGATCTGGCAGAACTTTTCATTGAAGAAAATGGGATGTAGCACAGTAAATTTGCATGTAGACAGAAACAGTGAGGCTAACTTTCTGCATTGTGGCCTGTATAGGAAGAATTTGCACAGAGATGCTTTCTCAGAGAGAGAGAGCACGACAAATGGAAGTGAATTGTAAAATGGAGAAACTGATTTATACAGCTAAAGCAGGAAGAGAAAAGCCGAAGTGTTTGTCTCTATATGTTCCTCAATATTAATAAGTCTGCGTGAATATTAGCCGACTGGTGTGTACACGTTGGATGCATTTTGGTCAGAGGGGTTGCTGGGAATAAACGTTTGATTGACATTTAACACTTTCATTCTATCTCTCTCGTTTCCTTTTTACTCTGTTCCTTTCTTTATTTATTTCTCTTTATCTGACTGTTTCTCCTTTCTGCATCCTTCTCTCTCTCTCTCTCTCTCTCTCTCTCTCTCTCTAGGGTCGATCAGTCCTCTAAGTGCAGCGGCTGCAGCAGCAGCAGCAGCTGGGCGAGTCGCTCTGTCAGGACACTCGGCAGCCGGTGCAGTGCTGCTAGCCAGCAACCTCAATGATGAGGTCAGTTTATCCCACCCAACACACCCACACCCATTCTCTCTCTCTCACACACGCACACACACTCTACCTGCGCTCTCTGTTCTCAGTCATGTGTTCAGTCAGGCCTCGAGCAGACTCTGGTTCTACACTTTCTCTGTGTTCAGTCATCATCTGCCACCTTTTTTTTTTTTTTTTTTTTAAGTTCAGAGGATCTTCTACAATTTTTCAGCATCATGTTTATACAGAATTACATTTGTGGTATTATTTTTCTTTTGGTACAGCTTTTTAGAATTTCTCACTAATAGCTTTTATAATAAAGTGGAGTTAAAAGAAGAAAAGATCAAATGAGAAGCAGCTTATATATGCATCAAAGTGTAACTGCAGTATATTAAATTAAAATAAAACATTATACTCAAATAATATTCCAAGACATAAAACAGATTAGTTTTATATTACCATTGTGCAAACTGCATGCCCCTCAATGTACATAGTGCAACTGAGCAACACAATTTGTGTACCCAAGGCTTCATTAAATAGCAGAAAGGTCTGTTTTTAATATATACAGTTTATAAACAAATCAACCTGGAACTGTAATTATCTTCCACATTACTTCTAATGTACAATTCCACCTCCAAACATTGTGCAACACCTCCTACCTGAGTCTGATGTTTATGCAGAGTGACAGCAACTTATATGCTGAGGAAGAAAGTCATTCCAGCTTCAGGGTAGCTGCTGCTAGAGGAAGGCCACGCTGATTAACACAGGATACTGAATGCTCATGTGGTGCTACGCATTTAACGCAATCATTCATTCATCCTTAGTAACTTTGAAGTACTAATTTGTTTGTGTTTTGGGAAATAGAACCATCTATGTTCATTAGAAAATATTGCAG
The DNA here is from genome assembly GCA_023630585.1 of Cranoglanis bouderius. NCBI lineage: Eukaryota > Metazoa > Chordata > Actinopteri > Siluriformes > Cranoglanididae > Cranoglanis > Cranoglanis bouderius. The sequence goes on from CM042540.1 coordinate 10,739,703, forward strand.
GTTGGTACAAACAAAAATAGTAACTGCAGAAGCGGACAGGATTGGTCAGAATTCCTGCCGGAGCTGGCCAGAGCGGGATTAAATAACAGTCCCACGCAAACCTCATAAGCAAGTCTGTTTGAAATACTGAACAACTCGACAGAGCGGTTTGAGGCATGCGAGATGAATTAGGCATGCAGTTTACAGAATCCTGAACTCTCCTGTAGGGGTGTTACTGTTTAAAATTTTCACAGTATGATAACCTAGTCTAGTCTACATTATCATTCTATGCATTTGATTAAACTGATAACATGCTAGGAGTGGCAGCAGAGGTAGTATGATTTAGGAGGACTCATGAGGAGAAGGTGGTTGAAATTTTTGGGGAGTCAAAACTGGACAGGAAAAGGATGAGACCCACTGGAGTAAGGAAGCACTGGAGGATCGGTGAAAAATAATAGACAGTGACAGACAAAAATGCTTTTTAATCAGTGTTTTGAAAAAGTCAGCGGTGAGGTAACCCTCCGATCATACACCATGACTAAACCCTGAAACCATGACACCATAACAACCCTGATGCAACCCCGCATCATTATCCTTGTCCCTCCAGTACAAAAAAAATGTTGGCCAAATTATTATTTTTAAAGGTAAAACTGGTAAAATTGGTGTCACTTTGCATTTCAGTTATTTGTACACAACTTGTGTATTTTTTGTTGTTGTTGTGCCTCTTGAGTTGAACTTGATGTTGAAAGATAGTAGAACATCCTGCGTCCTCATAAGCGCATTTGTCTATAGTGTCACTGCTCACAAACCAAATGGTTTCTTAAACAGTTACTCAACTACAGCCAAATTGTATTGGATATAATATTGACCCCAGTGATGAATGATGACAAAACACTGTGTAATTATGACAAAGGGAAAAAGGTGCCGCAACTATCAACTGAGAAGCTACTCAGCCTGTAAGCTGATGCAAGAGCACCACAAATATCTATATTTCATTTATTTTTTATTTTTTGTTAAATACAGAGGTTTTACGAAAAACAGCCCTGTTGTTAGTTGCGCTGTTTAGAGATGGTAGACAACTTTAACGACTGAGCAGCCTCACATTAGTTTAGATTGGATTACAATAGATTCAACATTTGTCATTGGGCAGAGTACAAGTACAAAGCCATAGAAATGCAGTTAGTATCTAACCAGAAGAGTAAAATAGCTAGCAGCATTAACGATGTAGGACAAAAAGACAATGAGGTAGGGTGGAAGTTAAGTGGAAAGTAAAAAATGGTGTAAGTGGAATATAAAGCACAAAAAAGTGCCATGATTGTACATGAGTTTAGAGACATGGACTACAGTAATTAAAGACAGTGCAGTGAGCAAGGTGCAACGTGACAAGGATTAAACATGAATAAAATCCAAAAATCCACACACACAGCACAGAGATTCAATCAACATTGTCACAAAGCAGCTTTACAGAAATCCAGATGTAGATTTGGATCACTAATGAGCAAGCCAGTGGCAAGAAAAAGCTCCCAGAGATGGAACCTTGAGAGGAACCAGACTCAAAGGGAACTCATACTCTTCTGCAAATATTTTGTTTGAAACAGCTGCTTCTAGCTATTTATTCTGTGTGTGTCTCATCATGGAAGGCACATGAGGAGAACACACTATTATTAGTTAATATATTTTAAAATATGTGTGTTGCAGGGTCAAATGGTTAAGTACAGCAAGCAGATGGAATAGGAACTGAAATGGTGGCACTTTTAGTTTGAAACAAAGTGACAATTGCGTAAAACATTGTGTAGCACTGACTCAGTTGCAATGAAATAAGTAACTTAAAAAAATTGTTCTTGTAAGAGTATAGAGAATACATTTTGCTCTTACTTAAGTAAGTATGCCTTACATTCAGCTCTGTTCTACTGCTACATTTTCTTCCTGTGGCTAAATCTCAGACGGTGTGCACAACAGCATTGTTATCCTTTAGGTAGAGTGCATAAGTGGTGAACAGGAAATCACTGCATGTTGGCAGGGCAGTTAATAAAAAAAGTTCTCCATGCATACTGTTTATGATGCTATCTTTGTCTGGTTCTTGGTACCATACAAGCAGCATTTTGGTGCTGGAACTAAAACGAACTGGCTCTTCTGAAGTGTTTCCAGATTAGGATTAATCCAGATCAGCACTTTTGTTGGCTGAAAAGGGTTAATATTTGCGGCACTTTTATCCTTTGTGCGTAATTTACTGGTGGTCACATAATGTGCATTGAGCAGTTTGTACATTCTCCACCATCCTTAGTGAGTTGTTTTAATGTCATTTCAGTATATTTACAATTAGCTGAATGTTTTGGGTGTAAACAAAGTGATAGATGTGTGAAGAGATTTTCTGCACATAAATATACTGAAAGCATTTCTTGACAAATTTCTCGTCAAAATGGAGGGTCTTTGCAGTCTCTCTGTGCATTCTGTACAAGTTTTGACCACTGTGCCTGTCTGTCTTCTCTCTCTCTCTCTCTCTCTCTCTCTCTCTCTCTCTCTCTCTCACTTTTTTTCTATTGCTCTTTCTGCTGCTCTGTCTTGAAGTAATATCTAACTGTCTTTTCTCTCTAAGCTGTAACTCCTCTCTCCTTCTCCTGACGTTCCACTGCCTCTCTCTAAGTTATTCAGAGTTGGTATGAAATGTGGTAGCCCCACCCCACGCCTCATCTCTCTCTTTCTCTCTCTCATCCTTTCTCTCACCTTCTCTTTCTACTTCTCTATAAAATCTCCCAGTAATGTGTTTTCCCATCATGTGGTTTTTTTTTTGTTTGTTTTTCCAAACACACTCGTGGGTCTGTGGTTTTTTTTAAACATGACGTGACGTTTCTATTTGATGCCCATAACTCTGCAAGGTGGTTTTCATGCCCATTTCCAGCATGGCCTTATCACTGTATTAAAATACAGAAAGGCTTGCATTGCTTTAGACTCAAAGCTACCTGTATTTCATACTCGCCAAAGCTTCAGCTCCTCAATCTGCCCTATTGTCTGCATGCCCGCTTGCTTTTCCCATTCCTGGGTAAGGCTACATCAGTGCCTTAACCCAAGTTTGGTCTTTGGAGACTACATTTGGCACAAGTACAGCGATGTTTGGGAGCAGAGAAAAACAAAAACAGGAAAGAATAGAGAATCCTGCCATTTTTGACCTGCATTTCCTGTGTACTGACCTGTATATTATTATTTTTTTGTCCTCCCCTTCAAATCCATTTTATTTATTTATTTTGCTTTCACCCCTTCCCCATTTATTCCTTTTCCCAACCCTTTTTCTCCTCTCCACCTCTTGTTTCTCCCCAACCCCCCCTGACCCATTCCTGTTCATGCTTTGCGCCTGAACAAAACACACACAAAAACAAAACAAAACAAAACAAATGTTCCTCCTCGGACCAACCCCGCCCCAATTAACCTCCCCGACCCATGCTCCATGGTCACCTCACCATCGTGCGGGAAACCACCCTCCGTTATGGATGATCTGTTCATCTTCGCTCTACCTCGACTCTTCTCTCTTCCTGTCTTACGCTGCTTGCTCTTCTCTCCTTCTAAAGATGGTTACGCCCCAAAGTCTCTTTACCCTCTTCGGTATGTTATCGTTGGCAATCTACCTCCTTTTTTTAATTTATTATTTCATTTTATTTACTTCTTGATTAATTTTTTATATTCTTAACATATTTAGTTTGTCTGTTTTCTATTTAGTTAATATGAGCATCTGTAATTCAGGACACACTTTTAATTTACCAGTTATGTTTTTGTTCACATTTTAATCAGGTCTATTTTGGCCTTTTGAAGTCTGTCTCTATCTTGCTCTCTGTCTCTTCTCATGTACAGCTTATTGTAATGCATGGTTGATGGTTTTGCATGTAGGCTTTCGTTTTTTTAACTTTTCCATATCATATAGCTCCTCTATATGGGAGGGTGTATCAGAATTTTTTTCTCTACTCTATAAACACGCTATGCTATAGATTGTTTTTGTTTAAGATGCCATCTTCGTGTCCATGCTCCAGCCTGTAAAGCACTAACTTGTCCTTCATGGTTCACTTCTCTCTTTCGCTCGTCATTTCCTCCTACCTCCATCTGGCTCCCGCCTAACTGAAGGTGTGTATGGGGATGTGCAACGAGTCAAGATCCTCTACAATAAGAAGGACAGCGCCCTCATCCAGATGACAGACGGAAATCAGGCACAGCTTGGTATGACCGAATAACCGCAGTGGGATCCAGAAGGCTGAGTTGATTACCACCAGATTTGTTGATATTCTAATTACAGGTGCATCTCAATAAATTAGAATGTCGTGGAAAAGTTCGTTTATTTCAGTAATTCAACTCAAATTGTGAAACTCGTGTATTAAATAAATTCAGTGCACACAGACTGAAGTAGTTTAAGTCTTTGGTTCATTTAATTGTGATGATTTTGGCTCACATTTAACAAAAACCCACCAATTCACTATCTCAACAAATTAGAATATGGTGACATGCCAATCAGCTAATCAACTTAAATCACTTGCAAAGGTTTCCTGAGCCTTCAAAATGGTCTCTCAGTTTGGTTCACTAGGTAAGCCACAAACATTCATTGCCAAAGAAGCTGGCTGTTCACAGAGTGCTGTATCCAAGCATGTTAACAGAAAGTTGAGTGGAAGGAAAAAGTGTGGAAGAAAAAGATGCACAACCAACCGAGAGAACCGCAGCCTTATGAGGATTGTCAAGCAAAATCGATTCAAGAATTTGAGTGAACTTCACAAGGAATGGACTGAGGCTGGGGTCAAGGCATCAAGAGCCAACACACACAGACGTTCCAAGGAATTTGGCTACAGTTGTCGTATTCCTCTTGTTAAGCCACTCCTGAACCACAGACAACGTCAGAGGCGTCTTACCTGGGCTAACGAGAAGAAGAACTGGACTGTTGACCAGTGGTCCAATATCCTCTTTTCAGATGGGAGCAATTTTTGTATTTCATTTGGAAACCAAGGTCCTAGAGTCTGGAGGAAGGGTGGAGAAGCTCATAGTCCAAGTTGCTTGAAGTCCAGTGTTAAGTTTCCACAGTCTGTGATGATTTGGGGTGCAATGTCATCTGCTGGTGTTGGTCCATTGTGTTTTTTGAAAACCAAAGTCACTGCACCCGTTTACCAAGAAATTTTGGAGCACTTCATGCTTCCTTCAGCTGACCAGCATTTTGAAGATGCTGATTTCATTTTCCAGCAGGATTTGGCACCTGCCCACTCTGCCAAAAGCACCAAAAGTTGGTTAAATGACCATGGTGTTGGTGTGCTTGACTGGCCAGCAAACTCACCAGACGTGAACCCCATAGAGAATCTATGGGGTATTGTCAAGAGGAAAATGAGAAACAAGAGACCAAAAAATGCAGATGAGCTGAAGGCCACTGTCAAAGAAACCTGGGCTTCCATACCACCTCAGCAGTGCCACAAACTGATCACCTCCATGCCATGCCGAATTGAGGCAGCAATTAAAGCAAAATGAGCCCCTAGAAAGTATTGAGTACATGTACAGTAAATGAACATACTTTCCAGAAGGCCAACAATTCACTAAAAATGTTTTTTTTATTGGTCTTATGAAGTATTCTAATTTGTTGAGATAGTGAATTGGTGGGTTTTTGTTAAACGTGAGCCAAAATCATCACGATTAAAAGAACCAAAGACTTAAACTACTTCAGTCTGTGTGCATTGAATTTATTTTATACACGAGTTTCACAATTTGAGTTGAATTACTGAAATAAATGAACTTTTCCACGACATTCTAATTTATTGAGATGCACCTGTATATATAGCACAAAACTACTTGTTTAAGCTTGAAATCTACCTGAATGTCCAGTGACACATTATGAGGCCTCACCCTAAGAATTTGCAAGCCAACGTCCTTAAATCGACGTCGTATTTCATTCGTTTGCCCATTTAAATGATGACATATTTTTCCATTTCATTTTGCTCTAGCCATGAGCCACCTGAATGGGCAGAAGATGTTTGGGAAGATCATCCGTGTGACCCTTTCCAAACACCAGACTGTGCAGCTTCCTCGAGAAGGCTTGGATGATCAGGGCCTCACTAAAGACTTCATCAATTCACCCCTTCACCGTTTCAAAAAGCCTGGCTCAAAGAATTTCCAGAACATCTTTCCTCCGTCAGCCACACTCCACCTTTCCAACATCCCGTGAGTAGAAGAGTAGAAGCAGTAGTAGTTCAGAGCTACTAAGCTAGTCTGTAACAGATGACTAAGTGTCTTGGAAATGCCACTTTGGTTCTACCTCTTCTGGAAGTTCATGGATGCAGTGCTTATCAATGTCGAGCCAAACATGAACATTTGTGTTTTTCCACAGTGAGAAGGTGAATGAAGAGGACCTGAGACTTCTCTTCTCCAACTCTGGAGGCACAGTGAAGGCCTTCAAGTTCTTTCAGTAAGAATTTTCAGCTTCGATTACAGGACGATGTGCCCAATTAAAACTTGCACATTATAATGCAGTTCTACTGCACTATTTTTTCTATGTATTTTACAGATGTTACGAATACATAAAATGCTTTATATAGCTAACTCCCAGAAGTGGTAAGAATGAACTGGATACACTATATGGCCAAAAGTGTGTGGACAAATGACCATAACATTCATAGGTGCTTGGTGAACACCCCATTCCAGATTTAGTCTCCCTTTGCTGTTATAATAACCTCTACTTTTCTGGGAATCTAGCATTCCACTAGATTTTGGAGCGTGACTGTGGGGATTTGCCCATTCAGCAACAAGAGCATTAGTGAGGTCAGGCACTGATGTTGGGAGAGGAGGTCTGGGATGCAGTCAGCATTCCAGTTCATCCCAAAGGCTTTCAGTGGGGTCGAGGCAGGGTTTCTTTGCAGGGCACTCGAGTTCTTCCACTCTAACCTTGGCAAACCATGTCTTCATGGACAGGGGCATTGTCATGTTGGAACAGGTTTGGACCTCTTAGTTCCTCTGAACATCATAATGCTACAGCATACAAAGACATCCTATAATTGTGTGCTTCCAACTTTGTGGCAACAGTTTGGGGAAGAACCACATATGGGTGTGGTGGTGTCCACATACTTTCTGCCATATAGTGTGTTCACTCTTCGTGGTCACATAGTGACGTATGATTCTGCATTTACAATAAATACTGCTGTCATATGTGACCTCTTTCCCAGAACTTATGTTCTGTTCCACCCCTTATAACAATCAGAGACAGTGAGAATCACCTGGACACTATATGGCAGCAATGTAACTCTGTACCTTGAGCTCTGTACCTCGATTGGACTTTTGTTAATGTATGCTAGATGAATGAGTTAAATGTGCAGAACAAGACTTTGATTTAGAACTTCTGCACTTTTCTGAAGCGATTTAGAAATTTTCTGCAAATTTGTGTTGTCGATGTGACCATCCATGTCTTTGTTTTTCACACCAGAGATCGCAAGATGGCGTTGCTGCAGATGGCAACGGTGGAGGAGGCCATTCAAGCCCTGATCGACCTCCATAGCTACGATATGGGCCGTGGCCATCGCCTCCGAGTCTCCTTCTCCAAATCCACCATATGAAAAGGCAGTCTAGCCTGCACTGTTTTCTCATACCCTACTCCCTATGGAGTGTTGAGCGATATTAGAGTTCATTTGAATCAGTCATTCCTGAAGACCATATTAGAAATACGCAGGCGCCAATGCTCTCTCTTTCTCAGTATTTCTCTTCCTGTTACCCCATTGGTTGCTCCCACAACAAAATGTGCCTTACTTATACAAAACAGCATAATCCCCCCCCCCATCTTCCTTTACAGGTGATATAGAAGTGTAGGCACATTCCTTTGTTTGTGGTAAGGTGTTTTTGTTAGCCCTGATCTTGCCCCCACCGCTCTGACCTGCTGTTCTGTAGGATTTTAAATGTGGTAATGTATATTTTGCAAAACCACACTGAAGCAGTTTAAGGCCAGTTTTTATTGGCTTGCTTTTTGACTCAGCTGAATACATTTCAGTTATGAATCAGCTGAATACGAGTGACATGATTGATGAACAGCCACCTGCTAGCACACTTGTATATTTGTTGTTTGATCTGACACTTTTAATGCAGTTTAAAATGTAATGCTGGAGACCCTTTACACACACACACACACACACACACACACACACACACATTGTGGGCAGTGCTTTACAACTCTTTTTTTTTTTTAAAGTAGAAGGAGATTTTTGTTAAACATTAACTGCTGGCACTTGGCAGTAGTGAGGTCAAGCTAACAGTTGCGTACATTTGACTGAGGTCCATTCAGAGTCAGTCATTAGCGAAACAGACAGTTGTTTGTTAGTTAGATGATGTCTGTAATCCGATGTGGACTAATCACTATGAACACTGCAGTCAACTCTAACAATGCAAATTGTCCTTGAAACAAACTCTAATTAAATAGCACAGCGGGAATCCATTCCTTTGTTTCTGATCTCTGGTTGTTTTCTCAAGATTAAATTGTTTTATTAAGATAAAGAACTGAATGATTAGGTTTGTAGATGCAAGTGGGTTAAAGAGGACATCTAAAGATGAAACCTTTAAATAATAAGGAACAATGATATGTTTGAGTAATTTTACATGGCAAACACTTTGCTAATTATCTTCTGTTAACTGTACAGCTACCCCATTATCTTTAAATAGTTTCATGATGTGCAGAAGAGCTTAGGCAGTTTTGTTGAATTATCTAAAAATGCATGAATTAAAGCAATGTCACTCGCATTTGTGTGAAGATGACACTGAAATCCCTCAGCAGATCAGATCCCTCTGTGATCATTACTTACTCCCACACAAACCCATCACTTGCACTGGACACCCACTGTTATAGTTTGGCACTCTTTTGTAGGTCTTGAAAACAAATAATTAAATTTAAAATGTTCTAAATGTCCTGCAATTTCATTTTGATGCATTGGTGTGAATTGTGCTCATCAAATAGACCTTGAAATTAGTTTCTTTAAAAATTTTTTAAAAACATTTTGTTTGCTGTTGACTGAATCTGATTGCACATCAAACCTGCTGAGTTTTGTGATGCCATTGTGAAGCTTTCAAGCCCTTGTATGTACAGTACCAGTTAAATGTTTGGATGCATCTGCATATAGTTGGGTTACTTGATTTTGTCGTCTTCTCAACCAGCTTCATGAGGAGCTTCACCCGAAAAAGCCTTTCTTAAACTTCCCAAATAGTCTGAGCTCCTCATTGCTCCTCCTAAGTTCTAAATGGAAATAAGATGGAAATGACTTGGAAATAAAAAATAAAAAAAAAATATGTAGACTGTTCACACTTTTGACTGGTAGTGTAGATAACCATTAGGACCAAAGCTGCCGTGCCTTTTGACTTATTTTTCTGCATGTTTTATCAAGCTGTTTCATTCAGCATTGATTTTCACTTCAACAGGGGGGAAAAAAATCAGGATTTATACCAGACATTGAAAAACATCTCCGTTGATATTTGCTATGTTTTGGGGGCTGGGGAGGTCATTCGTTAATGTACTCTATGTTAAGATTAAAGAGTCTGTGGTCTTAGGTTCAGAATCATGGAAGGGCTGTGTATATTTTCTACATGGGTTGCATTTTTGCATTTACGAATTCAGTGTGCTTTGGAAGTGATGCGACTAAAAGTTCTTTTTTTTTTCTACCAGGCTCATGCTGTATGCTCCCTGTGTGCCCGTGTGCTTTCTCCTTCTGTAGCATGCTCAATAAACTCCTATCACTCTCTATTCACCTCTCTGACTCTCTGCTGTCTCTCTTTCTCCTGCTCTGATTCTCTCTGTTCACACAGGACAACATAGGCATGCTGCTTCTTTTTTTTTTTCTTTTTTCTTTTCCCTCTCAATCGATTTAAATTTGACTAGGCTAGTCCAGAACTTTGTTCTGGATTGTACTCTCTGTTGCTGAATATGGGGAGGTCAATGGATGCCAATGGTAGGAGTTGGACTTACAGTAAATGTGCAGTTTGTGGATTTTAAGACCGTTTAATAATTTAAAGTCTAACTGATTTTATAGGTAAACGTTGACTTAAAATATTTCAATATGTTTGGTTTGCACTAGGTTTCACCCACGATCAGAACAGACTTTCTCATCTCTGGCTTGAGCATGTAGGTGTATTCGATGTACTTTCAATACAACCTCGAGTCAGTAGTGACACATGCCCTGATTTCCCCCTTCTATCATTTTTATGTTTTTTTTTTTATTTTTATTTTTAATTTTTTAATTTTTTTATATATTTTCCCCATTAGGCTCCCACCCCCTCTCTAATATTGTTTATCTTTGAACATTTTACCAATACAGAATTCCCAAAGAACTGACAATACAATGTAATGTATATATTTATTTAATTTTTCTCGTTCACTTTTTGTAACCACTTCCCAAAGACACCCAGGAATGGAATGGAACAGTCCATCGCAGAGCACCACGCATGCATGCATTCACACGCTCATTAATACCTTGGAGCAATTTATCTTAGCCAATCTACTAACAGCATGTTTTGGGGAGAAAACTGAAGAACCTAGAGGAACCCATATGGACATGGGGAGAAAATTCATGGAAACTCCACATGCATTAGTGTATAATTTGAGCTCAAGGTCGAAGATATGGGACCTCGTAGCTATGAGGCAGCAATGTCATTCCTTCATTAATTTATTTGTTTTTGTTTATTTGTTTTATTTATTTATACAAGTGAGCAACATAATTAACAAGGGACAATTATGTTTGGTATAGGTTTAATATTGTCTATGTAATTATGATCTACATTCTACTAATCCCATTTCCATAAAAGTTGGGATTTTTTAAAAAAATGCAATAAAAACAAAAATCTGATTTGTCAAGTCTCTTGAAACTTTAATTAACTGACAAAAGTACAAAGGAAAGATATTCAATGTTTTCACTGACTAACTTAATTGTATTTTGTAAATATAAACAAATTTAGAATTTGATGTCTTCAACACAGAGGCATGTTTACTACTGTGTTACATCACCCTTCCTTTTAATTACACTTTTTAATCGTTTGGGAACTGAGGATACTAATTGTTGCAGTTTTGCAAGTGTAATTTTTGCCCATTCTTACTTGATACAAGACTTCAGCTGCTCAACAGTCATTTGTTGCCATTGTCTGATTCTCCTCTTCATGGTGCTCCATGGGAGACAGACCTAAATTCTTTGCGATCTTGCGTTGAGCAATGTTTTTTTTTTTTTTTTTTTTTTTTTTTGAACTGACTGACAATTCTCTCACGAAGTTTGGCCCAAAGTGGTGAGCCACGACCCATCCCTGCTTCCACAGACTGCGCTTTTGGTGGATGCCTGGTAGAGTCTTTTGGCCAATCAGAATCAAGATAATGGCATCGTCTTCTTTTCCATTAGTGATGGGAATTCCAGCTCTTTTTATTGGGCCAGATCATTTGGCTCAGCTCAGCAATAAGAGCCGGCTCTTTCGGTTTCCGGAGAGCTCTTCGTTTAGTACCACTTCTGGCTTTTATAATTCAGCCAAATTTAGCAATATTTTGACATATGATTAGTATGTGTGCACATATATCACTTAAATTATTCAATGTAATTATACTAAGCCTTATAATTTTACATTATGTTTGGCATAAAAACCTTAAATAATGTAAAAACATCAAACACTATTACACGTGTGTATTGAATGTTTTAGTTATATTGAACTATCCAAAACACAAAGACCCTGCTCCATATGATATTTTTACCTTACAAATTCTACATTCTGCCTTTATGTTGTCTGTTAAAATTAAAATGCATGTATTACATGTATTAAAATGGAGAATGTTATCACACGTGATTGGTATCATATACATCAACGCAACATTCAGTCAGTGCATGGAGTACGCGTGTCTGAGCAGTGTGGCAAAAAGATCATCCTATTATTCTGCCTTGTATTAATTTACAAAAACAAAACGAAATCGGCTCTCAGACGGGAGGCGGCTCATAGAGCCCACTCGTCTGTGAACGACACCACTATTCTCCATGTACAACTTTTCGCGGTACTACAACAATTCTGAGGTCAGTTTGCTGACTAACTTAACCTTAGGTAACTAGTTGCAACAATAATGTTAACTTGCCAAATCTAGTCACTTTGTCGGTTAGTAAGTAAGTCAAGTGTGTCGTGATACATTTTTCCTAATGTTACCCCATCAAACTTTTCCCAACTTTGGTAAGCTTGTTAGCATGTACGCTAACGTCAGTCAGTTCAGAATGAATCAGAATACTTTTGCTGAGTTTAAGACTAACTCCCACTGCAACTGTATTTCTGTCTGATTTTAACGTCTGTCGTTATCGAAAGGTACAAGGGAAATGAAAACGAACACGTAATGAAACAAGACCCTCTGTGTTTTAACGAGAGATCGTGTTGACCATGGTTACGTGTTAACATGATCAGTGCTGTTTGCTAATGTATTCAATTTAGATATGTGAAATTAGTGAAGCATTTTTTCTCCAGTTTTTTGTTTCAAAGTCGCGAAACAGCAATGGGGTTTTTACTATTTGCGTATGAGCTTCACCTTGGTCATATATCATGTAATTAGCTGCAGCTACAGGTGTGGTGTGGGGCAGAGGATGTGTCTAGTATTTTCCAATCAGCGAGTGCGCTGGAGTCTTTGCCACCAGACCCCCCTACCGGGATTTAATCCGTAAACGTCACCTTTTTCACCTCTTGTAAGTTTGTAGATCTGCATTTAAATTGTTTACATATGGTGTGAAAACGGTTTAAAAAAAATAGGCTTCTTCCTGTACAAATGCAGAAGGGCTCAATAGTTAAAATCCTTGAGGTAGCTACTTAAGTACAGTAATAAAGTACATGGCCTTGGTTACTTTCCCCCAGAGCTCAATTCACACTTCTTTCTGTTCTCTCTGAGGCCTTTTTGCTCCAGCTGTCTGTTGCTGAGAGTGCTGATTGTTCTGTCTGCTCATAGCTCAGCTCACTGGTCAGGAAATCACTGAAAGTCTGGAGTACACAGGTTTCAACTAAAGTGTTCAATAATTTCCAATAATTAATACAACAGAGATATTCGGGTCTTTATTAAAATCATTTATATGATTTTCAGACAAAAATGATATGTGTGCTGAATGTCTGGTGTCTAAAATTAGCTTTTTTTCATCCCAGTGCTTTGATACTTACAAGGAAAGTATATAGCCTCTAGTTTAGTGTTGTGCAAAACTCCTTTGCCTTCAAAATGCATCGTTTGCACCATTTGCACATAACACTGTTTGCACAAGTCTCCAAGGAGAATAAGTATTGAAACATTTCTAACTTGATCTGCATATCCAATGTCATCTGTACAAGTCAACCTTCAAACTTTCAAACAATTTAAGGTTGTTTGAGGAGTGTGTTCAGCTTTAGATGTAAACTGATAACTATAGCAGGCCTGCCAGCCTTGACAGAATTTTGCATAAGGAGCTCTGTGTTTCAACTCCAGACTATGCTGCTATGAGTTAGCACTGAAAAATACACCTGAAGAGTACATATCAACATATGAATCTGTAATGATTGACAACTGAGTGGTTGTTTTGAGCTCTCCTGTATTAACGGACACCCTGGGAGCCATGCCCCCTTCCACCATCTTGCATTAATAATCATTGGGATTTGTTTGATTTTCTTGCTTGAAAGATGTGGCCTTTCTGTCAAGGTCTGTTTCTGTCAAGGTAAATAGAGAAAGTTTTGAGTTCATTAATGTGAAATAAAATCTGTTAATGTATGTTTGACTTAGCTAATATTAGGCGAGTACAAAGTTAACATCAGTTAACTACTGTATATTTTTTTGAAAACTAACCAAAGAAACTTTTTAGGCTGAACGTGGGAAAAAAAGTAAAAGATTTCGACTGAAACCCCCCCCCCCCCAAAAACCTAATAATAATTAGGCCTACAATGAAGTGCAAATCTAACACTTTACAAATAGTTTTAATGGTAACGGCCCTGGCTTTGGGAAGGGATGTTCAGCAAGCACATCTGGTTGTGATGGTCAGGTGTCCACATACTTTTGGCATGTATACATACATACACACACATATATATGTGGTTTTACGGTAACCACCATGTGCTTGGAAGAAAAAGCCTCCGCTCATCTGTTTTAGTTGATGAAGATGACGACACTAGGAAAGTTTTTTTTTTCCTAAAAAAACATTTTTTGTCCTAAAATATAAAAGAATAATAAGAAAGAAAGCGTGCACATAAACTTTGGAATACATTTCGGGGTAAGAGATAAACTGTGTGGGTAACTGTAAGGTCATGTGATATAAATGCAAATGGATTCTTATATATTGAACAATATTGGAATTGTAATGTATAATTCCACAGTTTAAGTGAAGCAGGATGAATGTGTGAGTTTTATACACACACAATTCTCTCCAATTCGCTACTTTAGGTCTTGTATAAACATAAATCACATGTTATTACATGCGGAAGTGAGTGCAGTGTGTGTGTGCGTGCGTGTGTGAAAGAGGAAAGGTTATTAACAGCCTAAACAGCACCTCAGAATAACAGTTCTCCCAGTGCTCAATGCCGGCCAGCAGATGAACTGGTTCACTGTAAAAACAGTGGGAATGTTTGCTGTTACTTCTTCATCCAGAGTTACTGTATCATTAGCAAATAGCATTAGCAAATGTCATCTTTTCTCCAGTCAAGTTGTCATATAGAATGTGGAAGTAAATATCTGTGTTAACCTTCAACCATAGACACCAAAAACACCAACCATAAACACTACGCTAATACAGGATATAAATACTAGGCCTATACACACGCTACACTAATACAGGATATAAGTACAGGGCCTATACACACGCCACACTAATACAGGATACAAATACAGGGCCTATACACACGCCACACTAATACAGGATACAAATGCAGGGCCTATACACACGCCACACTATTACAGGATATAAATGCAGGGCCTATACACATGCTACACTAATACAGGATATAAATACTGGGCCTATACACACGCTACACTAATACAGGATATAAATACTGGGCCTATACACACGCCACACTATTACAGGATATAAATGCAGGGCCTATACACACGCCACACTAATACAGAATATAAGTACAGGGCCTATACACATGCCGCACTAATACAAGATATAAATACTGGGCCTATACACACGCCACACTAATACAGAATATAAGTACAGGGCCTATACACATGCCGCACTAATACAGGATATAAAGACAGCATTTATACACACACCATGTAATACAGGATTTATACACACTCTACGCTAATGCAGGTTTATAAATACAGGATCTATACACACAATATGCTAATACAGGATCTGAATACAGTCCCTATGTGCACGCTATGCTAATACAGGATATGAATACAGGATTTATACACACACAATGCTAACACAGGATGTAAATGCAGGACCTATATGCAGACTATGCTAATACAGGATCTGAATACAAGAGTTATACACACACTACACTAATACAGGATCTAAATACAGGAGATATACACACACTACGCTAATACAGGATATAAATACAGGACCTATAGGCTACACACAGTAATAATACACAATTTTGAGTGTAAGTCCATAAATCTAAATAATTATAATTTGGGGATTATAGTGAATGTGAGATTCAAAGATCAACTGAGAAACGCCTTAATGACACCATTACTCACCCTCACAGGCGTATTTCTAAAACTTGGATTTGGAGAGTCTTACAGGACATTTATTCACAGATTAAAGGCAAATCTCTCAGATCACACTTTGGGGGTTGGGGGATTTTCTAAATCAAATGAACTTTTATCTAAATGCAAATGATATGATGGACCTCTCACATTCATTATTAATGGCCCCTGTGAAATTGGTGGATGGCTGTGCTGGGGTTTTGTACAGGAGGGTAACCTACGACAAATGAGTTAGTGTGTGATATCAGAAAGTGAATAACAGCCATATCATGGCAACCCATTTTCTCCCTCCCTTTACACACTTGTTTTCACATATTAAAAACATTGATCATCTTGCATTGATCATCTTGCCTGCCAAGCACCTTAAACCATTTGTCACATGTGAAGCTTGTTTCTGTGGTGTACATTTATCTGTGAATGTCTGATTCTGAAGTCTTTATGCTATAGTTGTGGATATCATTAACACATTTTTCATATATTATTACTGTATAGTAGAACATGGAGCATATTACTACACTGATGAATAATCCACTTCAGTATATTGTATTTGGTATCTGGTGTAATAAACTGGGTGGGTATAATAACATAGGAAATATATATTTTATAAGTTATTATAATTAACACATTGAATAATCTTTTTGTTACACTTTATCATAATTCAATTATAAAAATAGTGGGAATACAGTGGGGGCAGTGGTGTTTCAGTGATAGTTATAGCTATAGTGACGGATCAGTGATATAGTTATAGTTACAGTGGCGTTTCAGTGATAGTTATATGTTATAGTTGTAATTCAGTGATAGTTATAGTTACAGTGATGGTTCAGTGATATAGTTATATTTACAGTGGTGGTTCAGTGATAGGTATAGTTAAAGTGGTGGTTCAGTGATAAGTATAGTTATATTTACAATGGTGGTTCAGTGATAGGTATAGTTAAAGTGGTGGTTCAGTGATAAGTATAGTTATATTTACAGTGGTGGTTCAGAGATAGGTATAGTTAAAGTGGTGGTTCAGTGATAGGTATAGTTAAAGTGGTGGTTCAGTGACGGTTATAGTTGTAGTTACAGTGGTGGTTCAGTGATAGTTATAGTTAAATGGTGGTTCAGTGATAGTTATAGTTACAGTGGTAGTTTAGTGATAGTTATAGTTACAGTGGTGGTTCAGTGGTAGTTACAGTTACAGTGGTGGTTCAGTGGTAGTTATAGTTAAATGGTGGTTCAGTGATAGTTATAGTTAAATGGTGGTTCAGTGGTAGTTACAGTTACAGTGGTAGTTCAGTGATAGTTATAGTTACAGTGGTGGATCAGTGATAGTTATAGTTAAATGGTGGTTCAGTGATAGTTATAGTTATAGTTACAGTGGTAGTTCAATGATAGTTATAGTTACAGTGGTGTTTCAGTGATAGTTATAGGTTATAGTTTATAGTTTTAGTTGTGATAGGTATAGCTTACAGTTTTAATGGTGATTCATTGATTGAAATAGTTCTTGTGGTGGCTCAGTGATAATTATAGGTTACACAATAGTTATAGTGTTGGCTCAGTGGTCATTGTGCTTGTAGTGGTGGTTATAGTTACAGTATAATGGTGGCTCAGTGATAGTTATAGGTTATAGTCATAGTGTTGGCTCAGTGATTAAAATTGTGTGCTGGTTACACTGAAGTTGTGACTGCCAGACAGCCACTAACCCTCTGCTGCTCCGATCTGTGTTTGGATTGGATTCTGCCTCGCTTTGTGAGTCACTGGATAAAAGTGTCTGCCAGATTAATAAAATGTTAATGTACAATATAAATGGGAGTCTTAAAATAAGTAGCAGTGTCCTCTTGAAACATGTGATACAGTTCCAGTGGGGACACCAGACAAAACCTGTACTAAACACACATTAACTTGCTACACAAATCAACAGCCTAATAACACTAACACAGAGAGAGAGCCACGAAAGGAGTGGCAACCACTATTCTTGTTTCAGGTCCCTCCTCTCCTTACCCTCACAGTATATTTAATGATCAGCTAAGATGTGATTGCAGCCGTCCCCTTAATGATGTACTTGCAAGCACACACAAGCATACACACACACACTTCAATTAGCAGAGGTTTATGAGCAGCATTATACCAGTCTGCAAATGCGTTAACAGAAAATTTAGGATTATGAAAGGCCGACAGGGGGACTGTTGCCTTTTGCAGATTGCCATGTGCCACATTATAAGCACTGAATTTTGATTGCACCTAAATAATGTTTGAGTTTGAAAATTTCAAACTTCCAGAAGCTAAGTGTTACTCTAAACTCCTTTTTTTTTGTGACTGCACTGCATGTGTGATCACAGTCCATTATCGAAGTATATCCTCATACATATTCAAAATATTAAAAGTGCAGCAGGTTAACTGCAATTGCTTTTTTTGTGTTAGGAATGTATTCATCCCAGTAGGCCATCTATAATAACATAATATGTCTTTGAATTTATAACACAGCCTTGTTCTATGCGTACTAACATCAAATCCAGATTAAAGAGATCAGCAAATGACTCCAGCCATCCCTCATCATAGTCCTCCTTCTGACAACGCTATAAAAATCTATTTAACGGTTATTGTAAAAGTGTGGATCAATTGTGAATGGCTGCAGGGTCATATCTCTTTCGGTCAACTTCAAAAATCCAATTGATCTGCTGAAATCCGCGCTTGGGGAGAGGCATGCGAGCACACTCCGCTGATAGTCTATAGCTCTGAAGCCATTTTATCCCTCTTTAAAGTAATCACCTCCATTACCATTTATCAGTCTGTCCATCAGAGGAGCGGCATTGAGCATCTGCTCCGGGCTGGGTGCTGAAAGGAGTCGGCATTGCTGGCTCACTGGAGATTCACCATTTTGTCACAAAGACTCCAGTACAAAAGGTCAACTTGGTACAGTGGTGCTTGAAAGTTTGTGAACCCTTTAGAATTTTCTCTATTTCTACATAAATATGATCTAAAACGGCATCAGATTTTCACACAAGTCCTAAAAGTAGACAGCAAGAACCCATTTGGGCAGTGGTAGCTCAGTGGTTAAGATGTTGGGCTACTGATTGGAAGGTCATGAGTTCAAATCCTAGCGCTGCCACTGTTGAGCCCTTGAGCAAGGCCCTTAACCCTCAACTGCTCAGATGTATAAGTGAAATAAATGTAAGTCACTCTGGATAAGGGTGTCTGTCAAATGCCATAAATATAAATAAATGCAATGAGACAAAAATATTATACTTGCACATTTATTTACTGATGAAAATCATCCAATATTACATATGTGTGTGTGGCAAAAGTATGTGAACCTTTGCTTTCAGTATCTGGTGTGACCCGCTTGTGCAGCAATAACTGCAGCTAAACTGTTCAGTCCTGCACATCGGCTTGGAGGAATTTGAGCCCATTCCTCAGTACAGAACAGCTTCAACTCTGGGAGGTGGGTTTCCATACATTAACTACTGGCTTCAGGTCCTGCAGGTCTACTTTTAGGACTTGTGTGAAAATCTGATGATGTTTTAAGTCATATTTATGCAGAAATACAGAAAATTCTAAAGGGTTCACAAACTTTCAAGCACCACTGTATGTCTCTAATGTGGTGCGACCTGAAGTGTAGTATGTAAAACAATGGCTGTGGAGAATGTGAGTGCATCACTGAGCCAGACTTCATACTGTTTCATATGCCATGTATTGGAGTGTGCCAGGGCTTGGCATGGAAGTACACTTTGGAGTCAGCCTGTGTCCAACGCTGGCATGCAGGGCACACCAGGCCACGACCAGGCTGGAGTGTAATGCTGGGCAAAATGCGATTAGCATTGGACACTGTTCGACAGACATCCTACCTCTACCAGACTAATTTAATTAAACCAACAAATAAGAGTTTATATCCTTTTATGACTGGAGGGAATCACTGGATTGGAAACACTGAACATGGGCAGGCTTTGTTTCCTCTGTGTGTGTGTGTGTGTGTGTGTTTGTGTGTGTGTGTGTGTGTGTGTGTGTGTGTGTGTGTGTGTGTGTGTGTGTGTGTGTGTAACTGATTAACAATGCCAAGTGTTCCCATTTTCCGTTCTCTCAATATTTAAAATGGACCACAATTTTAAAGTACTACCTAGGGCTACACCCAAATCTCTGGAAGTGACTTAAAGTAAACGTAAAACATAAAAATGTTATGGGTAACATTAAACTCTTACCACCTAAACTCTAATCTGTAAAGATTTTCTACCTTGAAATATGATACAGATGACCCATTTATTTCTTGAAAGAATTTAAGGCAGAATTTATTAATACAAATCAAAATGCACCATTTTTCCCCCTTCTCTTAAGATAATCAGACCAAAGACTTTAACACTAAAAAAAAAACACTTTAACAAACAACCCATGACAAATTTCTCTCAATTTTCCCTTCATTATCAAGCCCTAAATCATCATCCGTGCTGGATCACAGCTCTTTCGGCTTTTTATCACTTCTTAATAGACTGAAATGAAATGATCTCGTGACGGTTTCCTGCCAATGCAAATTAGTGCAGGTCAAAGGTTATGAGCTTACACACCACTCACCAGGAGCTTCAATTTGGACATGCTGCACCATGCTAATAGCTTTAATGATTATTGTCAGCTTCACATTAATGTCCTTGAAGGCAGAAGCAGTTGAACGTACTGTCAAATTAGATTTGTCAAAGGATGGGTCATGAAGATCACAGTGGTGGAATGAGAATGAGGACGAAAACAACTTTTTTTTTTTTTTTTTTTAACTGTTGGGTATTCTGAGATAAAGATTTGTGTATTAAAAATCCTGCAGAATTTTATGCTGTTCCTTCATGTTTGAATTCTTATTGGAGTGAGCACAAGCTGTGAGGTGAGTCATTCTGGCAACTTGCAGAAATATTCTTGCTTTTAGATATTTATCAAGAGTGTTTGACAACTTAAATTTTTTTCACTGTCGCTGTATGGACTTTTTTCAATAGTTTTTTAAAAGATCATAAACAGTGTCCTGCAGAGATCAGTATAAGAACCTGTTCATTTAAAAAAAAAATATATATATTTTTTAAAAAGATTTTACTCCTATTTTGTGCTTTTACAGTGATAGCAGTATCTCTATGTTGTTTGAGTGACATAGATCTTATTGAAACTGCAACATTGTTTTAACTCAATTTAAAAGAGCTTAGTTGACCTTAAAATGTAGATCCAGGCAAAGACTAGGTAAATGTCATTCTTCAGGTCTTGCAATATTGAGAAGGCTATGATTGTTTATTGCTTGCAATGATGTGGAGGTAGTTTCTTCATGTAAATATAGATTAAAAAAAAGTGTCTGGGTATCTGGACTGACTGGATATTCTTAGTTTAAATGCATAAAGAGAAGCTAGCTAAGAACTGTAACATTTTATTGGACCATACAAATAAAATTGGTGATTACAAAAGCATAATTTGATGGATGCTCCTCCACCATTTAAAGCACTTAACCAAATGTACTATATTAATATATTAGGACCATATTCATAGTTGAGCTAAACATGTGCAATGAGGAATTAATACAGAAATTGAGCACATCAGACATTACTACAGACTTGAGCGCTATTTAGAAGTTATGTGAGAGTTACATGGGAGCACTATTAAGTCCAACCATAATAATGCAACCATAATATTGTTACGATACATGGAGGGAGGCAGGATGCATGAGCAGGGGAAAAAGTCAGTTTATTAGGAACAGTATAATTCAAAAGTAATGGAACATAAAAAAAGTAAACAAACCGTAATCCACAAAAAGGCAAAGCAATAATCCGAAAGTGCAAACAGTCAAGCAATAATCCAGAGAATGTCGAGGTAATAATCCAAAAGAGTAAGGTGATAATCCACAAGGCAGTATTTCCAAAATGCACAGAACACGAGAACAAAACAAAATAAAACCGAAGCAACTCATAACTCATAATTACACATTAAACGGTAAACTACGTTTAAACATACGAGGGCGGGGACATGACATGGACGGAGAACCAATAAACATTCAGAGGCGGAGACATGACGTATACCAAAACACAAGCACATGGCAATGAAAACAAACGTGAGTCTATGAATGCGGAAGTAAACTGCCAGCTGTCCTCAACGGCGGTGTGGAGAATGGAATGCGGAAGTGTTCGCGCAGCAAACGACTCCGAGAGTCAGCCGCTCGCTTAGCGAGCGACTCAGAGTGCGGGGAGATCTCTAACAAATATGCCATGCTGAAATTCATGTTTTGCATTGTAAATACACTAAAAAAATTAGTTAAACTATATAATTAAACTATAGAATTACATTCAAGGCCAATATTTAATACATAAATATGACACCGTTAATTAATTAATTAATTAATTAATAGTATAATCCCTTTGAAGTCTATAATTTCTTTCTTTTTTTCACATGAACATCAGAGGAGATGAATGCTTAGTCAGATTATCATTCAAACCATAGGCACATTTTCTTTACAGGAGAGCGCTCAAATTAACCATTATAAATTAATCATTTTAACACACCAAAATAGCAAATTAAAAGTGTGATAGAATAGCCTACATCCCAATTTTAAGTGTACCTTGGTGATTGAGTCTCGCAAATGGACATTCTCAATGATTAAGTCTTTTGAATATGAATGAATAAATCGGTTAACAAGGATTTGAAGAATAGGTTCTGCTCCATTTTCTTGCAATTCAAGATGCATATCTAATATCTGAATTATTTACGTTGAGACAGTGAGTCAATGTCAGTGAGTCAAGTGAAGGTGCACCAAGCTAAGCCTTTTCTTTCAAGTTTTCATGGTACCTACTCACCTAATGGTTCAAATGGTCTTTAGAGGGACATACATTATGATTATGATCAAGCACTTGTGAGGTGTTAAACACAAAAGTGCTGACGAAAAGGTCAATATTATTTCTGTTCCACGTGAGACAGGAGGAGGAACAGGAAGGAAGGGGGAGGGCTCTTGGCCTGCCTATTAACATTTATGAATAATTTAAGCAGGCATGCCTGGCTATGGTACAGACACATAATTTCCTAATTGCAATCAAAGAGAGAAAGTAGGATGATGCAGTGCAATGGATGTCTGGCAGCTTGGGATCGCACAGCTCTGGAGGGCAGTTCTGTGTTCAGAAGCAATAAACACGGCATTTCGATGCTTTCTGGCTCAGTGTGGCTGATTGTCGTAATAAAAGTTGATAATAAAAAAAAGTCTGTAATAAACTCTGGGATGTTTGGTATTCAGTAAATCGTTTGTTGCAGTGTCATATTCAGTAGAGCAGTGTTGAAGCAGTGCACTTACGAGCAGAGCACTTACATTTATTCACCAACACTGGGATGTTAGAACAGACTTCAATGACAATGTAAATCTCAAAATACACCATCACACACCATCCGGGGTGGTTACTGGAAGAAACCACTTACAGCTTGTTGACACTGTTCACTGTGCATTATGTTTTAAAGTAGAAACCTATACACTTTATGCACATATTTAACTTCATCTTTTATGCAAAGCTGGGTCACTGCAGGGAATTCTCACATAACCTCTGTAGCAGCTTGGGTTTTGTACTCATACCTGCAATTTTTTACATACATGTCATGAATATAGCTTGTACTGTAAATTATTTACTAACGTTTACCGAGTGCAGCTTTTACACTATTAGCATTTATATTTATCATTAGATACTTTAAGCTTTAATAATTGTAGACAAAGCTACTGTGACTGGAAAAAAAGTGTGCTATCTTGTGCACGTGCAAATCTGATTTACTTTCCTGCCACCATGGGTTGTTGGTCTACAGTAGCAGTGCAATCCAGTGACACTATCTGTATCTACATCTGTTTAATGCCTCAAATACCTATATATGTATCTTTATTTGGATTTAAACCCAATTTTGGCATGGCCTAAACCTAAAAGGTTGTTTTATGCCCATGAAAAGCACAGGAGTTCATAATTAGTCTCAATTAATGTGCACAGGACTGTTGTACAAGACTGAATGTGCACTAATGTACAGTTATAATTTTTTCTTGTATCTGCCCACGATATTTACTAATGAATTTAGCTTCGCAAAATGTAAACAAACCCATAGAACCACTGCGACTCTGACCAGGCAGTTACTAAGGATGCTATAAATGTGTCATGCAGCACCACATGTTCATGAATGTGGTCAAAAAAAAAAAAAAATTGCAGCCCCTATTTGTTTATGTATTTGTATCCATTTAGAACACATGATCTGTTATATGAGTTGTGTATTCATGCTTACATAACTATGGTCTGCTATGAAAAAAGCAGGAGTTTGTCCCAGTAGGTACAACATGAGGGTTAGACAAATTCATTTCATGTTTTTGCTGGACATTTTTTTTTTTTTAAAGACGCCGGCTAATATGATTGATTTCCTCATTTCCCCAAACTGTGCCAGCCACTTCTAATGTTATAGCAATCATTTTTGCTTCTGGTGTATAAGGCCCATGTGTTTTTAAATAGTCAGCATAAATTGCCAAGCACTCTGTTCTGCCATGGTGTTAGAGCTGTTACTTAGTGAACTTTGATTACCATGGTTACAGCATTAATGCAGATTTTATTCCCAGTTACCAGAGCCAACCCTACAGCCATCAATACTTAAAGTATGTGATTAAGCTGGCATGAAGGATCACCTATGGCAAGGATAGCTCCAGAGCTGTCAATCATCTATACAGAAATAAGTAACAGCTTCATTTATTTCACTTATATTATAACACAGCACTGGACATAATGTGTTGATGAATTTTCTATAAAAGCAGCTCTGTTAGTAGTTCAAGTCACATGTTTTATATAAATGCACTTGTTCTGAGAAGTATTCATTTCTGTAATTTTATACCAGGACTTGTATAAAAGATGCTCAACATAAATGGATAAAAAAAAAAAAAAAAAAAACTTTTAAAAACTTTGTAATTGTTCATTTGGTGTTTTCTGTGAGGAAAAGGAGTCTCCACTGTCAGCTTTATAACAGACGCAGAGCTGGAACTTTATATTTTGCGGTAACAAGACAAGCTGCATTTTTGTCATGTTAACTTCAAGATAGAAAATAGAGAGTCTGGAGAGGGAATGACTGAATGACTGGACAGGAACTAACATGTCTTTTGGATATTCCACAACATTAAATGTAACAGTGAACAGACTATGAAAACGATTTAATTATGAAAAAACTTTTCGGCAGGTGCTGTTATTAGAAAATAATCACATTTGGGGCAGTAACAGTAACTCAGTTTTGTGTTGAGTTGCATCACATCATCACACCATTTATTATTTTCCTTTAGCAACAAATGTTGATATGTATTATGTATGTAGGATAATATGTAGGATAATAAATCCTGCTTTTCAGTAAAAGTCCATACATCCACCCATTTTCCATACCACTTATCCTACACAGGGTCATGGGGCGCCTGGATTGTATCCCAGGGAACTCAGGGCACAAGGAGCGGGACACCCTGGACGGGGTGCCAACCCATCGCAGGGCACAATTATACACACATTCACACACTACGGACAATTTGGAAATGCAAATCCAAATGCAGCGTTCACCGCATGTCTTTGGACTGGGGAAGGAAACCGGCGTACTGTACCCAGAGGAAACCCCTGAAGCATGGGGAGAACATGCAAACTCCGTGCACACAGGGCAGAGGCGGGATTCGAAGTGCCATGTGCCTCCCCTCAGTAAAACATACGCAAAACTTAATGAACTGTATCAACAGTGACCAAAATCATGACCAAATGATTGAAGTTCTAGTCCAACGTAAAGATTTGTTAATGCAGAGTTTTCATTGTAATGACTTATTATTGTACAGCCATAATAGCACGCAACTGGCAAATTCCTTGCTGCTGTTTTCACTGGCAGTGTTTCCATGCATTTCACACAGAATCTGACGAGATGGTTATGATAGCATTTTAATTAACTTTGTCTTTAAATGAGTCCAGTGTGCTGAACGGTGTGTTTGTTTGCAAAGTCGTGGATTAATCACATTAAAAGTACAGAGAGTGTGCAAAACGCATTTCTGACTTTTATTCAAATCAACAACAAAGAACGCTTTGTCTCGCAAAACTAATTGTGCTCCGCAAAACTATTCAGAGGACGCATCTAAAGTCATTGTCATGAAGACAATTTGGATGATTCATGCTTTGTCAGAAGCGGGAGAGCCGCTGCATTAATATACGAGTTTATAAGCATGCATTTAGAGTTCGATTAAGTGATGCACAGCTTGAGTGTTTTACTCAATTAAATAATACGGTTAGACAAATCACCATGTGTGTTTTAGATTTCAAAACAATGTTACAATACAGTTGCAATTAAATGCAATTAAGTTGAAACATCATAATTAAGCTTGTCATGAACAAATTTGGGCTAAATCATGTAAATTTGTACATCATCCCAATTACACCAAACATGTACTTTTTAAACGTGCATAATTATTCATACTGAATATATCCAGATTATGTAAGTTGCACATATTTATGCATTTGCACCCATGGAAATGAGTAAAATACTATACTAAAGTGTCCACTCTGATGAGGAAACCTTGGCAAGTTGTACAAATGCTAAAGAGCACTGCAGGCTATTGTCTCAAAATAATGCAACTTGCTATTTTTTTGCCTGAGTGCAATTATTTCTGCATAACTGGCTTGGGAATGTGAAGCAATTATTTCTACCAGCTAATTATTCATTTTCATAATAAAGGTAATTTTTTTACACAGCAATTATGAGCCAAATCAATGCAGCAAACCTGATGCCAGACGTTTTTTCCCTCCTTTTTTTTTTTTTTTTTTTTTTTGTGTGTGTGTGTGGTCTGGCTTTAGCAGACAAGGCTAATGGGTGGCAGGTCTCTCTTGAGCACGAATGGCGTCATATCGCTAACCACGGTGATACAGTCTCTGATAATGGGACACACACTCAGGCAGCCCGTGCAGCTGTCTGTGATTACAGGGAGATGGGTCTCAGGATCAAACTTAATAGCCTGCAAAATAAGGGAAAAGGGTAAAGGGAGCATGGGGGGGTACTACATTATGGAAATTATCCATTCTCTGTAGGAGGATCTCAAAATGCCTTTAAAGGAAGGGAATCACAATGTGGAAATTTAGCACAACACAGAAGCGGAGTGTTCTTAAAGGTGATGCACAAAAAAAGCTTGGTATTTAATGTGAAAAATGATCTTTTGAAAAATCAAAAAGACACTTTTAGAAAAAGTGTACATATGACATCTCCACTATTGTACAATCTTGTATAGGCTACATATGACATCACACCTAAAGTATTCAATCCTATAAAACATATTCAGTTTGCTACATTTCTACAAGTAATATTTGGTCATATAAAGTAAATATTTGGCCATATTGTGCCTGAAATGTCAGTTCCTCAATATTAATTTCTTTTTTATACAACTGTTGTAAAAAGCAATATCACACTTGCAGTTGTGCTGTTGTACTGAATATCAGCACGTCTGTGATTACTTGGGCCTGCAGCCTCATGCATACGGCCGATTCAGCACTCTTGCTCATGCAGTATTGATTAAATATGACATCACGCTCATACAGTCTGATACAACCTGTTTACTCATATAGTACTGTATAGTCTGTACAGGACATTAAACTTGTACAATCCTGAAGAAACTGTATATGACATCATACTCATTCAGTATTGTATAGACTGTTTATGACATTATGCTTGTAAAATCCTTTAGATCCTGTATATGACATCATACCCATACAGTCCATTAAAGCCTACATATGACATCACACTCGTACAGTCCAATAAAACCTGCATATGACATCACACTCATACACTCCAGTAAAACCTGCATATGACATCACTCTCATACAGTCCAATAAATCCTGCATATGACATCACAACCATACAGTCCAATTAAGACTACATATGACATAAAACCTTACAGTCCAATAAAGCCTGCATATGACATCACACTCGTACAGTCCAACAAAGCCTGCATATGACATCACACTCATACAATCCAATAAAGCCTACATATGACATTACACCCATACAGTCCAGTAAAGCCTTCATATGACATCACACCCATACAGTCCAATAAAGCCTACATATGACATCACACCCATACAGTCCAATAAAGCCTACATGTGACATTACACCCATACAGGCCAATAATGCCTACATATGAGATCACACCCATACAGTCTAATAAACCCTATATATGGCATCACACCCATACAGTCCAATAAACCCTATATATGACATCACACCCATACAGTCCAATAAACCCTATATATGACATCACAAACATTCAGTCCAATAAAGCCTACATATGACATCACACCCATACAGTCAAATAAACCCTATATATGACATCACACCCATACAGTCCAATAAACCCTATATATGACATCACAAACATTCAGTCCAATAAAGCCTACATATGACATCATACCCATATAGTCCAATAAAGCCTGCATATGACATCACACCCATACAGTCCAATAAAGCCTGCATAAGGCAGGCATTAATCATTATGAGCAAATAAAAGCATTAAAATGAATTGTGTATTTAAAAACTGTGATGTTAGACCCTTTATCTACCCTTTATCTCTTTTTTTACACCCTACTCCCACCTGTGAACCCACACCTGCTATCAGGATCCACCATCTCAAATCATGTGTTAGGGCTTTTGGGACTCCTTTCTCATCAGCTTAATTTATACTGAAAAGATAGAGATATGATATATTGGATATTTAAAATGAAACAAATAGAACCTATTTCCTCGTTGCACTTTCAGGGTGCTGAAATGAGTAAAGTGATAACCAGATGAACACTGATGCTGAAGACTAGTTTAATTAACTACATTCTCCATACTAAGGCAGATCTCATAAACACTATAAAGCACTGGGGCTACTATGGTTTACTATTTTTGGTTTGGAGAAATAAAAGTTAAACAACATCAACATGTCTATTCTTATTCATCAAATATTATTATCTCCCACTCACATTTCCAAGACTAGCTAAAATGGCATATGGACACATGAAGCTGTTACGTCAGTTTTCAGGTGTTGAACATTATATTATTCATTATAACTTATGACTCTATATATGTGCATTTTCTTACATTTTCAATTTGGAATATGTTTTACAATTGGAAATAATTTTAAGAGTGATCTACAATTTATGACATTTGAGTGATATACACTTTATATGACAAGTTGAACATTCCTGTGCACTCTATATTCTGTGTAAGACATTCACATCACCTATTTATTGCTCTCATATTAGCTACATCACCTTTATTGTAAAACAATTCATGACAAGAACTGTTTATCTCTTAAAATATAATTTCCATATTGGATTAGGTATCCTGAATTATTGCATGTCATGCAGCATTTGGACATGTCTGTATCGATGAGAGCCTGGAACCTCCTCCTCCTTGTCTACTTCCTGGTAGTGCTGAGGTGTTTGAGAGCTTGAGCAATCACATCTTGAACACACAGGGAAATGCCCACAGGAAATACCAGAAGAGTGTCTTAATTAAACCGCTGTTCAGGAATGACTCCATTTCAGTTTGTCTTTGTTGCTGTGGAAGCAAACTTTCTCCCTAAAGATGCCTCTCAATCCCATCTGTTTATTAAAGTCTGGTTTATAAGACGGGAGTTAATACAGGAAATTCAGAACAAAAAAAGTCCTGAACAAATAGAGATTTCTGGTGGATTTCCAGCTCTTAATGTAAAGAATAGTCCTCCTAAAAGAAACCTCATGCACATAACAAAAGCTTTTTGGACAAAACATCAGATTGCATAAAAGAAACGAGATTTTAAAAGCAATTTTTATGTGGGAAAACAAACTTTTGAACTTCACAACAAAGTGAACTTTTCTGAGAAAAGTTTCATCGCTATACGTAGTATCAAAAAGGTCTGTGGTATTGACAATACATGCCAGATGCTCTAGTAGCTTCCGAGACAGGATTGATAGTAAACTGTAGATGTACGTCCACTAAACAGTGACAGAAGTCCTGCTATTTTTGAAGAATGAATTCTAACTTATAACATTTGAAACAATTCTATAAAAATAATATACCCATTATGAAAACACACACAATTTATTTTCACTCAAACTTTTATCTTACATTAATGTTAGAATAGAATAGAATAGAATGCTTTTATTGTCATTGCACAGCAGTACAACAAATTTAAGATGCAGTACCTGATGGTGCTAGAAGTATAAAATTTATATAAATATAAGACAAAAGTACAAAAGTAAAAAAATAAAAAATAAATAAAGTAACAAGCATATATCCATACAGCATTATTGTACACGTTGTAATACATGACATTTATTGCACACAGTGAAGTTAGCTACCTTGCCAACCTTTTATCATGCTAGTTATCCCTGTAGAAGTTAGCTGGCTAACTAACATTAACTAACTTGTAGTTAAGAGTGGACTGAATATATTGTAATGTCCATGGTCCCGAAGAAATGAAATTTTGCTTCAATGTATATACAAGTTATATACAGAAATGACAATTAAACCCCTCTTGACTTGACTAAATGGTAGTAAATCCCCATATGACAGTGGACAATGTAAGAAAATAAGCACAACATGCCATGCAGTTACAGAAAAAAATAAATAAATCAAATAAATCAAATCAATCACACATACAGTATTATATACACAGTACTGTGCAAAAGTTTAAGGCACCCTATTTTTTTTAGTTATAGATTTTTTATTTTATGACTTCTACATTATCAAGTCAGTACAAAAAACATTTTAGATTCCCAAACATTAGTTTTCTGGCACAAAATTAAATGTTACAATAAGTCTCCAGAAGAACTGTGGCTTGTTCTGCAAGATGCTCAATAAAACTTACCAGCTCATTTCCTTATAAAACTGCACAAATTGTAACAGAGACTACTATTTTTATTTTTATTTTTTTGTCACACCAAATATTGACTTTGGTTAATTTAGATATATTATACTTGATCATACCTCTGTGAACCTCTAGGATTAGCAGTTAATTTGAAGGTGAAATTAGAGTCGGGTGTTTTCAATCAATGGGATGACAATCAGGTGTGAATGAGCACCCTGTTTGATTTAAAGAACAGGGATCTATCAAAGTCTGATCTTCACAACACATGTGTGTGGAAGTGTATCATGGCATGAACAAAGGAGATTTCTGAGGACCGCAGAAAAAGAGTTGTTGATGCTCATCAGGCTTTAAATGTTTCAAAACCATCTTTAAAGAGTTTGGACTCCACCAATCCACAGTCAGATATGAATGGTCGACCAACAAAGATCACTCCAAGAGCAAGATTGTTAGGATTTCCCCTTGCGCTGTTCGCTGAAGCGGGCGAGCAGTGCACTTCCGCATTCACAGACTCTCATTTTGTTTACTTTGCCACGTGTGTTATGTTTTGGTTCATGTCTTGTCTCCATCCCTGTATGTTCATTGGTTCTCTGTTCTAATCTGTTATTATGTGTTTCAGGTGTTTTATGTTAACCTCTCGTTTGTCCTTGTATTTAAACCCTTGTGTTTCTTCGCCTCGGGGTGAAGTATTAGCCCAGTTTCGTTGTCTTTGCCTCATTACATTGTTTCAGCTATTACCAAGCCTCGTTTCTATGGACTGTCTATTCTGGTGTTTTGAGCTTTGTTACATTCTCAGGATATTGGATTATTGCCTTGCCTCTGTGGATACTGTTTACCGTGCTCTTGACATGGACTGTTTTTGACCCTGCCTTTGCCTCACGATCTCCCCTGTTCCTATTCTTTTGGATATTTCTATTATTTTGAGTATTCCTATTAAAGTGACTTTTCCCCTGCACTTGCATCCAGCTCCGTTTCTGTGTTCCTAACAGAATACTTCGCCTACCATGGATGCAGCGGGGTAATGGAGGACATGCTGTGCCGAATTTTTTGTACCTGCATTCGATTCCGTTTTGTTTCCCCAGTGGACATTCATTTATCCCCCCGACACCTACGACAGTTTTTCTGTTTACCCCCAGTGTTTTCTTTTACAAGCGCAAATTTATTTTCTTAGTTTAGAAGACCCCAAGCCCGACGAAAAACAGTGGTTGCGGTTCCTCTTATCACGCTTAGTCGGCTCAGCTCGCCAGTGGGCGGAGCTTCACCTCGCCAGCGGATCAAGCAAGCTATGTACTGTTTCTAGCTTTGTGGATCAACTAATTAAGGTGTTTGGGAGTCCTGACTTTGCGCCCGACCGCAAGAATTTCTTGGGGAGGGACCGCCTGTCTGATTGACCCAGCCGGCCGTTCATCGCGCACTATGAGAGGGAGCTGGCCGACGTGGCAGCCTGCACCTCTCCGCCTCAGGTCCAGGAGTGGACGACCGAGGGCTGCATCAGACAGGCCAAACTATGGTGCCCCACCTGTGTCTGCTCGCAGGAGTGCTTTAAGGGCAGCTGGCGTGCCCACAAGCGGCTCCACAAATGAGCACCCCCAAAGCTCCAGCTGGAGACCCAGCAGATGGTCTCCCCAGCGGAGATCCAACTGGAGGTCAACCTGGTGACCTCCAGCCCAGAGCTCCAGCCGGAGAGCCAGCAGATGGTCTCCCCAGTGGAGCTCCAACTGGAGGTCAACCTGGTGACCTCCAGCCCAGAGCTCCAGGTGGAGACCCAGCAGATGGTCTCCCCAGCGGAGCTCCAACTGGAGGTCAACCTGGCGACCTCCAGCAAAGAGCTCCAGGTGGAGACCCAGCAGATGGTCTCGCTGGCTGAGCTCCAACCAGAGGTCAACATGGTGACCTCCTCTAAAGTCATGTTCCTGCCGGAGGTCAACGCGACGACCTCCGCTCCAGCCACGTTCCAGACGGAGGTCAACGAGGCGACCTCCTCTCAAGCCATATTCATGCCGGAGGTCAGCGAGGTGACCTCCTCTCAAGCCATGTTCCTGCCGGAGGTCAACAAGGAGACCTCCACTCAAGCCACGCTCCTGCCGGAGGTCAACGAGGCAACCTCCGCTCAAGCCACGTTCCTGCCGGAGATCCACGAGGAGACCTCGTCTCAAGCCACGTTCATGCCGGAGGTCCACGAGGAGACCTCGTCTCAAGCCACGTTCCTGCCGGAGGTCCACGAGGAGACCTCTGCTCAAGCCACGTTAATGCCAGAGGTCCACGAGGAGACCTCCACTCAAGCCATGTTCCTGCCGGAGGTCCACGAGGAGACCTCCGCTCAAGCCACGATAATGCCAGAGGTCCACGAGGAGACCTCCACTCAAGCCACGTTCCTGCCGGAGGTCCACGAGGAGACCTCTGCTCAAGCCACGTACCTGCCAGAGGTCCACGAGGAGACCTCCGCTCAAGCCACGTTAATGCCAGAGGTCCACGAGGAGACCTCCGCTCAAGCCACGTTAATGCCAGAGGTCCACGAGGAGACCTCCACTCAAGCCACGTTCCTGCCGGAGGTCCACGAGGAGACCTCTGCTCAAGCCACGTACCTGCCAGAGGTCCACGAGGAGACCTCCGCTCAAGCCACGTTAATGCCAGAGGTCCACGAGGAGACCTCCACTCAAGCCACGTTCCTGCCAGAGGTCCACGAGGAGGCCTCTGCTCAAGCCACGTTCATGCTAGAGGTACACTGGATGACCTCCTCTCAAGCCACGTTCAAGTCGGAGGTCAATGAGGTGACCTCCTCTCCAGAGCCAAGCCCAAGTTCATGCCCAAGTTCATGCCCAAGTTCATGCCCCGGTTCCAGTCCAAGCTCCAGTCCAAGCTTCAGTCCAAGTCCCTGTCCAAGTTCCAGTCCAAGTTCCAGTCCAAGTTCCTGCCCGGGACCGACCAAGCGGCCCCATTTGTCCTTGTATTTAAGCCCTTGTGTTTCTTTGCCTCGGGGCGAAGTATTAGGCCAGTTTCATTGTCTTTGCCTCGTTACGTTGTTTCAGCTATTTGTTTCAGGTCTTTGTAGCCTCCTTTCTATGGACTGTCTATTCTGGTGTTTTGACCTTTGTTACGTTCTCAGGATATTGGATTATTGCCTTGCCTCTGTGGATACTGTTTACCGTGCTCTTGACCTGGACTGTTTTTGACCCTGCCTTTGCCTCACGATCTCTCCTGTTCCTATTCTTTTGGATATTTCTATTATTTTGAGTATTCCTATTAAAGTGACTTTTCCCCTGCACTTGCATCCAGCTTCGTTTCTGCGTTCCTAACAAAGATGTGTAATACGTAGGCCATGAGGTCACAAAGGAATCCAGGGTAACTTCTAAGCAACTAAAGGCCTCTGTCACATTGGGTAATTGTTTAATTGGGTTCTTGATGTCTACTTTTAGGACTTGTGTGAAAATCTGAAGTTTTAGGCACATGCAAAGAAATGCTATAGAGCAAAGATGCCTTCAAAATAATGAAATGAAACATTACATGTCTACACTGAAAAAAAAAACAAAAACATAAAGAGCAGTAAACAGTAGTAAATAAAGTCAATATTTGGTGTGGAAAAAAACTATATATAAATAATATTCTTTTATATATTGTACAATTCTTTTACAAATTGTTTATTGTTATGGAGCAAGATTAAATAATGCAGAGAATCTGCCAGACAAGTCCCTGTGAATTCAGTTATTATAGAAACTATAAATAACTGTGAATAACATTAAATCCAGCACATTAATACATATCTGTGATTTACTGTACAGGTGGTAATACTTGTCAGAGCCATATGCTTATAGAAGATTAATCAGGACCTTCAGACTAATCAGAATAAAGAATTCAGCAGTGCCGTGGTATAAGTGACTATGTGTAGTTTATATATAATCAAATTATATGTTTTGCACATTCACTGAAAAAACTCTCCGCATTTTAAACTTGGTGAAATAAATAAACAACAACAACAAAATAACAGAGAGACATACAGGCAGAAAGATGGAACCCCAAGGGCGACTCTGGGACCCCCAGTTTGCATCTGAGGACAAAACCTATGGCTTAATCATGTAAGAGCTAATAAAACCCACACCCAATGTAATATGCTGTTATATTCACAAATCTAAATATATTGCAATAGCATTTCACTATATTACATTTTTATGAAGCCGCTTCACTAAAACAATATCTGCAGTTTAAATATGCTGAAAGTCATGGTGTTGTCTCTCTCTCCGATGGGATAAGAATATTTATTTTTCTGCTCGGTTTTACTGTCTCGTTCCCTTTTGTATTTTCACCCAATGCAAATGTCACAGCACTGGAATAATCCACTTCCTGAAAGAACAATCTATATAAGAGTGGAGCTGAAAGATGCTGGAGGACATGAACATGCTCTCTTACATTAATGCTTTTCTTCAGTGTGTTAGTTCTAAGAACAATGTAGATGTCTGCTTCTATCGGTCTTTCCTTGTCTTGTACCACAGGGTGAGTCTGCTCTATAAGGTACGATCAAAACCTGACAAGCTCTACGACACCACATTGTACCACACCACATAGAGATACCACATTTACAATTATATTTACACCATTTGGCAGATGGTCTTATCCAGAATCATTTACAGAAGGGCTTTGTAGTCTCCATCAAAAACATATCCTCATGCTGGATGAAGTAGGGCAGGGTTTAAGAGTTCTATTAAGCTAAAGCTCTGTCAGACAGGAGTTCGTACAATGAGTTTTCTTGAGTAAAGCAACAAAAACAGTACAAGTTGAGCTTTTTTTCCCCGCTTAAGTGCTTATTTACATGCTTGGTGAAGAGGTAAGTCTTCGATCTTCATTTGTAGGCTTCATTTGATGTAAATCAGCTGTTCAGACATCCACGGGAAGTTTATTCCACCACCTGGGTGCCACTACAGATAAGTTTTCATTGAGGTCTTCCTTGTATCTGGGGTATACATAATTCCAGCCATAACTTGTGATCCTAGGGATGATTGACTGCTCTGGAGTGTCATTAGTCGGCACATGTTTGGTTTCTATCTGCTTAGAGATTTTTTTTTTTGAATAACTGATGATGTTGTCTGACAGTGGCACAGCAGGTAGCATTGCTTTCTCACAGCTCTAAGGTCCCCGGTTTGATCCTGAGCTCAGGTAACTGTCTGTGTGGAGTTTCTATCCATGTTCTCCCCATGTTTGCATGGGTTTCCTTTGGGTTATCCGGTTTCCTCCCACTGTCCATGTCCAAAATATCCTTCAAGGTGGATTGGCTATGCTGAATTGAATAAGTGTGTGTGTGTGCATGGTGCCCTGCAATGGACTGGAGTCTTATCTAGTTTCTTATGTTAGTGTTCATCTTGTCATTTCTTTGTGAAAATGCAAATACATTTTGCACAGTATTGGGATAGTGACAAGGTTCTGATATCCTCGTATGTAAAGTTGCTGTAAAGAATAGTCAATTTGTCTTTGCATTCGGTTCGCTATTGCTACAATAGATGCTCTGAGTGGGAAACTGTGATTATCAGGTAAACCCATATCATCAACTAAACATTTCAACATGACCTGGCTGGATTACCTTGATCTGGAAACTTTTCTGCAAAGAGTTGCTTCTTCCTGCCTGTCAATTATTTTTGGTGAACACAGTGACTGGTGTAACTAGAAACATTGTGAAATATTGTGCTAACTAGCAAACACCATTTTGTCACTGTCGACCATTTCCTTCCATCATAAACCTGCTTTATAATGTCTATTTTGAGCTTTGTTCATTCTATTGGTTTGTACACAAATCATTTTTCATCCACAATCTTTATTGGTAATGTGTAGAGTGACAAATTAGACTTTTTTTAGTCTCAAATAGGTTCAGTAGGTTGCATCACAGGTAATCTGAGGCTTATATGTCTATTATATGGTATATGATCTTCTATAAGAGTCACATTTCCCATTGGTTTGAATCTATTTTGTATGTTTAGAATCTAGACATATATAATACCTGATGTTACTGTCAAACCATAGCATAGTCATGCCGAATCTAAAACATGATCCATAATGTAAATCTGAAAGCGTTAAAGAGTTTTGGGAAGGCTTAAGGGAGGTAATCTTACAAAGATCCCACTGAACATCCCATTCAAACCATGGGGATTAATATTGAGTTGTTCACCCCTTTGATGTTATAATAACCTCCACTCCTCTGGGAAGGCTTTCCACTAGATTTTGGAGTGTTTCTGTGGGGATTTGTGACCATTCAGCCACAAGAGCGCAAGAGTTTGGGCAATGATGTCTGGCAAGAAGGCCTGGCATGTAGTCGGCGTTCCAGTTCATCCCAAAGGTGTTCAGTGTGGTTGGGGTCAGGGTTTCTTTGCAAAGCACTTGAGTTCTTCCACTCCAAATGTGGCAAACCATGTCTTCATGGACCTCGCTTTATGTACAGGGGCACTGTCATGCTGGAACAGGTTTGGGCCTCTTAGTTCCAATGAAAGGAAATTTTAATGCTGCAGCATACAAAGACATTCTAGACAATTGTGTGCTTCCAACTTTGTGGCAACAGTTTGGGGAAGAACCACATATGGCTGCGAGGTTCAGGTGTCCACATACTTTTGGCCATATAGTATACATAAATATATTTTACCAAAAGGACATTAAAATGATTTTATTTATGTTTTAATCTTGCCCAAGCTATCTTCCTTTATGGATTATGTTGGGTAAAGAGGAGGTGTAACAGCTGTGGTGGTAAAGCAGTCAGTTTGCCTAAAAATGTTTAAATCCTTGCTGGGAAAGTGTGATTTCTTCATACAGTGAATGTCCGGTTTTTATCAAGTTGTTGGCTAGCTATGTATCATAGCGAAATTGACATAAGCCTAATCAATTGAGTTTGTACCCAGATACAGAAAAAAAAAATGTCCAGAAAATGTCTGCATTACCCTGCACTAGTCAGAATGATATCTTCAAATGCAATTTTCTCCCTTTTCATTTTTGGGAGTAACCAGATTTTAACATGCTAAAACCTTTTTTTGTGTTGCCATTATCTAAAAGTCTGTATTTGCTGGAAATTATTTTTAAAAAATGTAGTTTCAAACAGCAATCAAAGAAAATGCATGTCTCAATACAACTCTATATTCTTCACACTGAACCTTCCATTGAAGGCATTAAAATGAATGGTGAGTTGTACCAGGCAATATGAGCTAATTTAGCTTTGTCTTAACCTCTGCTATATTTTAGCTTGAATGTGTCCGAATATCTTGTCATCTCGTTTCCACATCCATCAAGAGTGAAAGTGTGGCTCTTTCTTCACCTCTAGGTTGAGACAAATGTATTCCCCTGGTCCTCCAGAGCGTGCACACTAAAAGGCCGATTCATATTCACAGTCACACTTCAATTCCTGCACTCTGAGCCTGGGAGGGGGCCATAAAGAGCCCAGAGTCATCGTTCTCCAAATTGGGTGTTCTGCAGGAAACCTGGGAAAAAGAGACGAGAAAGGCAGCTCACCACAAAAATTAGCCACCCTTTTAATGGAGCCATAAAGACAATTGGAAATAAACTGTTGGGAAATTGTATGATGGTACCGGTAATTGGATGGATTGGCTGGTCAAACTAATGGATTGACACTGAGATGGTAATGAATGGTAATTCATGGAAAATAGACTTATGGGTTGCTAATGGGTGCTGCTTCCAGTAACAGATATTCCAAGTATAAAGTGATACACATCCTCTTGTATATGGAAATTTGAGCTCTGATCTTATTTGTGCTTTTTATTATTATAATTGCTTAGGGTTTTATAGTGTTGTCCTAGAATGAACTGGATATGCTCACCATAAAACAGCATTTTTGTCTATTTATTTGGCATACACTTTTACCAAAGATACTGTATTTAGAAGTAAACTAGAATCCAGTGCAAACCTAGAGCTCAAAGTATACATCTGTGGCTCTCTAGAAGTCCTGGGATTTGAAATTCTGATCACTAGTTGTAAACTTCAACCCTGCCAATTTTTAGATTTACACTCCAACAGCAATTAATAGAAATGCTACATCATGGTGACATAGAGGGTATCTATGTATCAGCATCTAGGGTTTGATCCTGATCTCGGGTTGCGGGTCTGTGTGGAGTTTTGCATGCTCTCTCCATGTCTGTGTGGGGTTCGTCCAGGTTCTCTGGTTTCCTCCCACCTCCCAACAACATGCTAGGTGGATTGGCGACTCTAAATTGCCCCTAGATGTGTATATATGTGTGTATGGTGCCCTGTGAAGGACAGGAATGCCATCCAGGATGTATTCCAGCCTCATGCTCAGGATATACTCCGAATCAACCGTGACCCTGTCCAGAAAAAAGCAGTTACTGAAGATGGCCAAATGTGTCAGTCCTGTTCTCTGTTATCTGGAAAAATGTAACATCAAGGCTTTATGATACACCCGGTTGCTATCACCCGTATAATACTAACACATCTTTGCCAAAAATCAAGTTATCGCATCAACAAGACATGATAATTGACGTTGAAAATTGAAGACTGGTGTCTTCAGTCTGACATTCCCCCTAAAGCTTTCATCCACAGAACGCCTTAACAAATCAAACTGTCACTCCTCCATAATCAGCTGCTACAAGCCGGAAAAGAAGTTTGCACGCTGACAGGCCACAACTTCTGCCTTTTGTATTTCTCAGAAATGAAGCCAAACCAGGAGGAGAATGGTGGCCTTTCAGGAAAAAAAAAATTCCAGGCCCACGAGAAGCATCATGGACAAGAAACAAATGGACAAATCCACAGGAGCAGTGTTGACTTCACGACTAATGGTTGCCTTGGGGGGAGGGGAGGGAAGGGGGGGCATCCTTGATGTATTTATTTCCCTGTAGAGCTCACACTGGTGGCCCTGCTCTAATCCTGCATAAAAGCATTACTCTCACCGGCACCGGCTGACAGCATTAATGAATCAACTGTTCTAGCCTACAGCAGACAAGCCGTGGGACCCACCAGAGGCTGCAAACACACACACACACACACACACACACACACACACACACACACACACACACACACACACTAGGCAAGGATATCATTAATGCTGCATGAGTCAAAACAAATAGACTATTGGCTATTTGACTTTTCTCGCACAAGACAAGTTGATTAGAAAGATGAAAAACAATTTTATTCTGCCTGATAAGAGATTTATATTCTAACAAAAACCTGATCAGCTCATTATTGCACACCTATATTTTGTTTATGCAATTTGTTCCTCCATATGTCATATTTACTTACATCTATATAATTTATATGCTCCAACATACTCATTATGCTGCTACTTAGAATAGTTTAACATTAGATGCAAATTGCACAGTCATCTTTATCCAGTCATGCTTTCTGATCAGCCCCTGAGCTGCAGTTTGGTACAGTTAGTGCAGTTATTTATGTTTCTGTATATTAGTTGTACTGTGCTGCAATGGAGTTTTACTAAAACTATAGCTTTGTATGTTTCTCTTGTCTTAATCTTTGCAGAATAAATGCACCATGTGTACAGAGACTGTGTGTCTCCATGCATGCTACAATGCACTGCGATCCAAGATTGATATTTCACACTGCTGTATATTTGTAGGGTTAAATGAGGAATCTTGACCTCATTCAAGAAGAATGTGTCTTTACAGAAAAATTAAAATAAATTTAGAAATGAGATTAACATGGACAAGATGATGAGACATAAAGCAAACTCTTAAGGGGGGTAAACTGGAAGGGGGGAAAACACATTACTGTAATGGGACTATTGAGACAATATTATGTCCTACCTGTGTAAAGAAGGCCTCAGAGGTACATTTCCCCAAAGTAGGAAAGGGAAAGTAGGGATGCTGTGTAAAATCTAAATAAAAGAAGAATGCAATTATTTGCCAATCTCATAAACCCATATGTTATTCACAATAGAACATAGAAAACATATCAAATGTTTAAACTGTGGAAATGTATCATTTTAATGTGATTGGGTATAAAAAGAGTATCTTAGAGAGGCAGAGTCTCTCAGAAGTAAAGATGGAATCTGGATCGAACCATATGTTGCTCTAAAACCTGTATATACCTTTCAGCATTGATGGTACCTTTCCAGATGTGCAAGCTGCCCATTCCATAGGCACTAATGCACCCCCATACCATCAGAGATGCAAGCTTTTGAACTCAGCGCTAATAAAAAAATGGATGGTCCCTCTCCTCTTTATTTTAGAGGACGCTGCGTCCTTGGTTTCCAAAAAGAATGTCACATTTCGACATTTGTCTGACCATAGAACAGTTTTCCACTTTGCCTCAGTCTATTTTAAATGAGGTTTGGCCCAGAGAAGACACTGGCGTTTCTGGATCATGTTCACATATGGATTCTTCTTTGCATGATAGAGCTTTAACCAGCATTTGTGGATGGCATGGCGAACTGTGTTCTGGAGGTGTTTCTGAGCCCATGCAGAATCCATTACAGAATCATGCCTGTTTTTAATGAAGTGCCGCCTGAAGGCCTGAAGATCATGGGCATGCAATATTGATTTTCACCCTTGTCCCTTGTGCAGATTTCTCCAGATTCTTGGAATCTTTTGATGATATTATGTACTGTAGATGATGAGACATTCATAGTCTTCGCAATTCTACGTTGAGGAACATTATTCTGAAATTGTTCCACAAATTGTAGATGCAGTTTTTCACAGATTGGTGAACCTCTGCCCATCTTTACTTCTGAAAGACTGTGCCTCTCTAAGATACTCTTTTTATACCCAATAATGTTACTGACCTGTTGCCAATTAACCTCCAGCTGTTTCTTTTTAGTAACACTTACTTTTCCAGACTTTTGTTGCCCTCATCCCAACTTTTTTGAGACGTGTTGCAACCATCAAATTCAAAATTACCTTATTTTTTTCTTAAAATGGTACATTTCCTCAGTTTAAACATTTGATATGTTTTCTATGTTCTATTGTGAATAACATATGGGTTTATGAGATTTGCAAATCATTGCATTCTGTTTTTATTTACATTTTACACAGCGTCCCAACTTTTTTGGAATTGTGGTTGTATAAATTACTAACTGCATTAAAAAAAAAGTGCTATTCAAAATAAAAACTAAATGCACCAACCAGGTTTGATTGAAAGACCAACACTGTAAAATTGTAAAAAAAAAACAAAAAAACAAAACAAAACAAAACAAAAAAAACCACAATGTAGGACTCAATAGCCATGAAAGGTTACTATAAGTGTATTGTCAAATGTGAAGAATTTAAAGTATTAGAATACTCAGTCATAGCTTTTTTGAGTATTGAAGTAATTGAAGCATTTCCATTAATAGATGCATTAATGGAATATATAGAAGTTATAAGCCATGTTGTCTTTTTAATCTTTTCTCAAGGCTAGCATGAAAAGTCTTTTTTTTTTGGACTTTTTCTGTGGGGGCATTTTGTCACAAAGGGGTAACTTTATATTTTCACATTCAAAGAAAATTTTCTTTTCTTTTTTTGTGAAGATCAAAAGATGTTAAAAATAATCTTGTACATCTTGAAATTCAAGGTTGCACAGTGGTACAGCAGGTAGAATTGCTGCATCATAGCTCCAGGGTCCAATCAGTTCGATCCTGAGTATGAGTTACTGATGTGTGGAGGTTTACATGTTCCTCTGGGTTCACTGGTTTCCAAAAATGTGCATTTAGGTGGACTGGTGACTCTGAATTGCTCCTAGATGTGAATGAGTTTGTGAATGTGACTGTGTGTGTGCATGTGTGTGTGTGTGCGTGTGTGTGTGTGTGTGCATGGTGCCCTGCAATGAATTGACCTTAAATATTTCCATCTCACGGCCAGTCTTCCTGGGATACGCTTGTGACCCACCATGACCCTGACCAGGATAAAGTAGTGAGTGAAGACGAATTAATGAAATCTTCAAATTCAACAATTCAAGACATTACAAAACGTAACATCTAAGGAACCATAT
This sequence comes from Cranoglanis bouderius, assembly GCA_023630585.1. Taxonomy (NCBI): domain Eukaryota; kingdom Metazoa; phylum Chordata; class Actinopteri; order Siluriformes; family Cranoglanididae; genus Cranoglanis; species Cranoglanis bouderius. The sequence goes on from CM042540.1 coordinate 10,782,074, forward strand.
AATTGTCATGATTTTCAGATATTGTTTTTGTGGAAGCAGCAAATTATGATTAACATGTGTCCACTAAACTGAACATCATGCATCCTAGTAATATTGCCAATTAACACCTAGGTTACAATTGTCATGTCTATGCTGGAATCGGCATCCAACTACAATTCCCAGAATACAGCACAGCCTACAAACATGTCTGCCGAGGACTACAACACCCAGTCACCACAGACTCTCTCATGTTCACATTCACCTGATTACTGATCACACACACCTGGACTCAATTACCATCACAGCTACACTCACAGTATAAAAGAACTTTCACTCCATGTACTCGCTGTGAGTTATATACACTGTATCTTTTGTACCAGTTGATACAATGCCTTTAATTCATTTATTGTCTATCTGGTTTTTGATCTATTCTATATTGATAAAATATCAATGGGAATATACTTCAAATATATTTTTCTCATATGAATTCATAGGGGTGATAATAATTGATGCACACCTATATTTAACAGATTTTTTTTATAAACCTGTGTTGTGTTTGCAACTGTTTGATATCCATGAGAGCAGTGTATTTTTGTGAATTTTTTGAACAAAAGATCAAAAAGATTCAACAATAAAGACAATTTTTCATTTTTCACAGCCTTCTTTGCTCATATTTACCAAGGGTGCCAATATTAGTGGAGGGCACTGTATATGGGAGAGTGTCTGCTGCTTTTAGGTTTATGGAAGTCCACAATGAGCTCTTTGGTCTTCTTGGCGTTGAGGGTGAGGATGTTGGCGGTGACCATGTTGCTAGACTTTGGATCTCCTCCCTGTTGGCCGACTCATCATTGTTGCTGATGTGACCTACCACCATAGTATCATTTGCATGCTTGATGATGATGTTGGAGTTATGCAGAGGCACACAAGCATGGGTAAACAGGGAGTAGAGCAGCAGACTCAGCACACAATCCTGTGGGATGCCAGTGTTCAGGATGAGGGTAGAGGACATGAGATTGCCCAACTTAACAGACTGAGGTCTATTTGTTAGGAAGTCCAGAATCCAACTACATATGGAGGTACTGCTCAGGTCATTGAGCTTGGTGATTAGTTTAGTGGGGATGATATATAAATAACCTTTAAAAACATTCATGTTATACACATATATATACACACACAATAAATATATATTATATATATACACACACATACACACACATACATACACACACATACACACACATATATACACATACATATATACACATACACACACATACATATATATACACATACACACACATACATATATATACACATACACACACATACATATATATACACATACATACACATACATATATATACACATACATACACATACATATATATACACATACATACACATACATATATATACACATACATACACATACATATATACACATACATACACATACATATATACACATACATACACATACATATATACACATACATATATACACATACATTATATATATATATATATATATATATATATATATATATATATATATAACTTTTGGTGCTTTTGGCAGTGTGGGCAGGTGCCAAATCCTGCTGGAAAATGAAATCAGCATCTTCAAAAAGCTGGTCAGCAAAAGGAAGCATGAAGTGCTCCAAAATTTCTTGGTAAACGGGTGCAGTGACTGGTTTTCAAAAAACACAATGGACCAACACCAGCAGATGACATGGCACCCCAAATCATCACAGACTGTGGAAACTTAACACTGGACTTCAAGCAACTTGGGCTATGAGCTTCTCCACCCTTCCTCCAGACTCTAGGACCTTGGTTTCCAAATGAAATACAAAACTTGCTCTCATCTGAAAAGAGGACTTTGGACCACTTGGCAACAGTCCAGTTCTTCTTCTCCTTAACCCAGGTAAGACGCCTCTGACGTTGTCTGTGGTTCAGGAGTGGTTTAACAAGAGGAATACAACAACTGTAGCCAAATTCCTTGACATGTCTGTGTGTGGTGGCTCTTGATGCCTTGACCCCAGCCTCAGTCCATTCCTTGTGAAGTTCACTCAAATTCTTGAATCGATTTTGCTTGACAATCCTTATAAGGCTGCGGTTCTCTCGGTTGGTTGTGCATCTTTTTCTTACACACTTTTTCCTTCCACTCAACTTTCTGTTAACATGCTTGGATACAGCACTCTGTGAACAGCCAGCTTCTTTGGCAATGAATGTTTGTGGCTTACCTAGTGAACCAAACTGAGAGACCATTTTGAAGGCTCAGGAAACCTTCGCAGGTGTTTTGAGTTGATTAGCTGATTGGCATGTCACCATATTCTAATTTATTGAGATAGTGAATTGGTGGGTTTTTGTTAAATGTGAGCCAAAATCATCACAATTAAAAGAACCAAAGACTTAAACTACTTCAGTCTGTGTGCACTGAATTTATTTAATACACGAGTTTCACAATTTGAGTTGAATTACTGAAATAAATGAACTTTTCCATGACATTCTAATTTATTGAGATGCACCTATATATATATATATATATATATATATATATATATATATATATATATATATATATATATATATATATATATATATATATATATATATATAAACTTTTGCAATAGTTTTTATCATTCTTAAGATGAATAAAAACAATTTTATTATTATTATTTTTTAAAAGTTGACATTTCATGCAGGAAATGAATTTGGACTTGATAGGCCAAAAGGCAAAAAACAAAAAATCTATCTCACACACAGAGTGGTGTAGAGCAGTTGCATGAGAACCACAGCAGCCAAATTCTCACACAAATCTGCTTTTAGGCAGATTTGGAAAGCCCTGTGAGTCACCTAGTGTTTAAATGACCGACAGTAAACATCTCTAATGTGCATTACAGCTTCATGTCTTTGTGCCAGACTCCACTGTGCCTGAATAAGAGATGTGATCTTTCAGCCTCTATGCTGCTTCTGCATGTGTCTATCAAAGGCAAAATTGGCTTGTAGGTGTAAATAAGGCATACGCTTAAACAAACCGGGAAAAAAGCAGTATTTTTGTTTAAAAAGGTATCAGGCAAAATCTTCTATCTTGACTATTAATTTTCTACCAATTTATAGCCTGTCACCTGCAAAACTAGAGGAAAAATGCAGTGCTGCTGGTGTAATTTGTGGACAGTGGGGGGTACAGGCAGGTCTGTTTCAACAAGAGGTATGCTGTTTTAATGAGATGAGCTCTGCGCTAAGAGTGCACTCACACTGCCAAATCCCATGTCCTGGCTAACCAGAAAGCCTTGGCTAATTAGATGCAGAGCTTTCCAAAACACTTGGCCTGTCAATTATCCATCGTTCTCCCAGAACTGGAAATCTAGAGAGGAGTTTTAAGGCGTTATGTTATAAATTGTCTGTGAATAAGAGTAGAAGCCCTTGTAGTCTTGTAGTCACAGTATAACAAAATTGGGTACTGTAAATCCTTCACAAAACAACATGGATAATTTCACAAAACCCAAGTGTGAAACTAGGATTACTAGGATCACATTGGCTCCTATTTTTTTTTATAATGGTTTCTGTCCGAATAGTGAAACAGATGAAAAAAATGCTAGATTTTTTTCTAGATTAAAAACAATGCGTTTGAGTGGCAAGTTAACGTTTCTGCTCCTGTTTCCTGTTTTTATCTGCAATATTGCGATGTGGTATTTAATAAACCAGATTCAATAGAGAAAGTCATCTTCCCCAAACTCATGTTAATATGTGGAGCTCAATACTGGCAGCACACTGGGCATTGATCTGTGTTCTTTAATTGGCTCCAGACAGTGAATTTCTCCCTGACGAGAAGAGAGAAATTATGTTTTTTTTTTCTTTTCTTTTTTTTCCTTTCCTTTTTTTTTTTTGCCAAGTCCACACAGATCTCACTTTCTGTTGCCTGCTTTCTCATCAGGGTGCAGGATAATGGAGCCCCTTTTGCTCTCTACTTTCTTCATAAAAGCATAAAAAGTTGCTAAAAGTTGTACGTGTACATGGTGGTCAAAGGAGTTCCTCCCACAAGACACTTTCTAAATCAGCTTCTGAATTCACTGTATATATATATATATATATATATATATATATATATATATATATATATATATATATATATATATATATATATATATATATATATATATATATATATGACTAGAATGTTTGAGGAAATGCCTCACATGCTGTAAAAAAACAAAACAAACAAACAGAAAAACTTGTATGCCCAAAGCATCTTGAGAAGACTTTATATGTGCCCAGTTAACGTGTTTATGTTTTTAAGCTTAGTGTTCTGTCAAATTGGCGACTTCTGAACAACAAAACCAGAGCTTCATGTCCAGCTGACTTATGCTTGGTTTATACAAAGTCAACAGTGATCAATGCAGAACTAATTTTCCCCACATTTTCTACACAATTTGGTCACTTGCTAATTTCCATGAACAAGGTAGCTCTCCCCTATCGTACAACATCTACAGTACCAACCACATGTGCTTCCTCCAAAACTTATAAAGCCAAAACTGCTGCTCATGCTACATCACAGGGCAGAGTAACACACACTGCGGAAAGCGCTATCTGCCCTCTTCTGCATGTACAAACATATAGACGCCTGCGATTGGTTAGTGTCTCTGAAATTGAGAGGGGAGAAAGAGTTTGCCATCCCTTTCACCCAGAGATCAGTTCATTTTACTCCCTTGTCTCCAGGCCATGGATGGCTGTAGCATCGTCGGGATTCAATCTGTTGACAGTTGGGCAAATGCTTTACTGTTGCGCCACTTGGGAGCCCACAGTGCTCAGTTTAAGCTCAATAGACCATATAAATTCCAGTCTGAAGATGAGATGGTTCAGCCAAAGTCCTTCTAGTAAAGTCTGTTTACCCAGGAGCGGCCATCTTGCAAGTTATTATTGTAGTTATTTTCAGTCATACTACACCAGGCTCCAATGTAGTTGAAATGGGAGAGATCCTTAAACCAGAACCAAACCCACAAGATGATGTTTCTAAACAGGGATTTGAAATCTGACACAAATAGAATAAATAATGTGGTGTCAGTGTCAATGTGGTGTCTACACGTGTCAATGTTAGAATCTAATAGGCCAGGCATTTTCTGGTAACATCTTAACCAACATGACAATTCACTGTTTTTACTGGAAAGGTGGGACTTGTGTAATGAAGCTGCCATGTAGAGGATTATTCACTGCGCCATGCATTTTAAGCATTGGCCTGTCTCTACTCATCCCATTTCTGGTTCAGCATTGTTTCCAGTACAGTCATGATTTAAACTCCACTCAGCTCACCAGAAACTAGCCAAAAATGATAACGTGCATGCTACGAGACCAAATAGCAACAGTCAAACATCTTTTTTTCCAATGTGAGGAGACATATGCATAAAAAATGCAGAGGATGCACAGATGTGCATCCGGACAGGAATAAAATGATCAGACGACCGCCGCATTTGGCAAGTAATTTTCTCAGAGGAGACAGACAGAAAAAAACACAGACATGGTCGATCACATAGGAGTATCTGTAACATTGGACATTACACCAGGCCGCACCATGTAAATTTAGCTCCATCCGGATAGGGCTATAGACTGATTTATGAAATAATTTCTTTGGAAAATAATGGCTTGATCTTATCAATATTATTTCTTAAATTATTTATTATTTATATTAAGTCTTTTTTATTTATGAAAAGCTGCTATAAGCTGTGTTGGTAAAATTGAACATGATGTTAGTTAGCTTGGCAAGTTAGCATATCCAACACTGTAATTTTAATGTGATTAGTCAGTTTCTAATTTCTCATGGCTTTCATGATTAGTTCTTGTTTTTGGTGACAGTCTCATATCTCAGTTTTAATATTGGTAGTAGGTTGGAATTATCCTACAAACCTCAACCTTTTGTTAGAAGCATACAGTAGTTTATTTTTTATATTCTGTTGATTGTGCCATTGATCTTAGCAGTTTGATTCAAAGGAGGAGAGGATACTGGGAGATGTATTGATTTTGTGTGGAAATTTGTATTAAAAGGAATTGTTTTGTCCAGTGGATCTGTTCATTACAAGGCATTGTTACAAATTGTGTGAATAATACTGTTAATGTATTCATGGTTTATTAATGTATTCATGTATTATTTTCATGTTCATGACATAGTAAACTGGTACATTCAGGTCAAAATACAAAGTTTTTTTTTTGTCTAAATCACTAATAATTATATAAGGGTGCTTTAACTGTGAATCATTGAAACACAACACAAACTCTACATTAGGGTTATTTATTTATCCATCCATTTTCCATACCGCTTATCCTACACAGGGTCGCAGAGCCTGGAGCCTATCCCAGGAACTCAGGGGGACACCCTGGACACACTGTCTCTGGCACTTTCTCTTCCTGTTCTTTCCATCCTCTTATCATATCACCCTAACCTACTTTCTCAGATTGTTTTTCTTCAATACTCCTTTTTCCCCATCTGTCTCTTCTTCTTCTCTACCTCCACCTCCCCATTTTCTATTCCTCCTCCATCTCCTCTCATTTCTCCTGCATGTCTCCCTTTACAGTTCCAGCTGGGTGCTTGTGTGTGGATGAAACTCAGCATACACCCTGTCACTAAGCAAGGTAAAAAAAAAAAAGTCCTGGTGATTTTTAAGACACAGACAAATGCTGTCCTGACAGAGTGACACAAAAACAACAATCAGTCGAAGGCGTTCTTCTATTTTCCAAATGTACTAAAGCGGAGAGCTGTGTATGTAGAGCGGAACATTAACATATGTTTGTGTGTTTGGAAATCGGTGTAGTGATGGGAAAAACTCCACTATGCGTGATTGTGTAATTTCAGCCGGGAGAAGGGGGAGGGGGGTGGTGGGACAGTCTGGTTGTGTCGAATGACTGAGCACACACAACTGAACATGCGCACATGCAAAAAAATAAAAAATAAAATAAAATAAATAAATAAATAAATAAAGCGTGCCAACTTCTTTAGTCTGAAATCATCTGTTTTGTTCATGTGACAATAGACCATAGTCACATTTTGTTTCAATTTATGGCTCCCATTGAATGACTAAATGACATTATGCCCATAAGCCGAAAGCCAAAGTGGAGCAGCAGGAATGAATACAGATGAATAAGTCACTTAAAAAAGCATCACTGTGAGACTGATACAACCTCTCATCTATTCATCAGGGGGAAAACAGCTCAACAGCCATCTTATTACTTTAGCATTTAATCATACTGCTTTTTAAATGAACTATTATAACTCTTTAGTTATTATAGGTTTACTTTTACTTTAATCCTTCATACTATATGTGTTGTATTTGTGTCCTATATATATATATATATATATATATATATATATAGAAATCTAAAGATTTTTTTTCTCTATTTTGTCAATTCTGTTTCTTGCACATATTGTAATGCAGTTCAAGCTGCTTTTTAACTTTAGTAATGGTGCTACATAAATAAGGCTATTTATCCATCCATCCATTTTCTATACTGCTTATCCTACACAGGGTTACAGGGGAGCCTGGAGCCTATCCCAGGGAACTCAGGGCACAAGGTGGGGGACACCCTGGACATGATTGCAAATCCATCACTGGGCACAATCACACACCCATTTACATACTACAGACAATTTGGAAATGCCAATCATCCTACAACACATGTTTTTGGACTTGGGGAGGAAACCAGAGTATACAGAGGAAACCCCGAAGCATGGGGAGAACATGCAAACTCCACACACGCAGGGCATTATGATTATTATGATTATTATGATTATTATGATCATAATAATAATAATAATAATAATAATAATAATAATAATAATAATAACAATAATAACCATAATCATAATAATAATAATTATTATTATTATTATTATTATTATTATTATTATTATTATAAATAATATTCATAATATATTGTCATAAACCCATATTTTATTCACAATAGAACATAGAAAACATATCAAATGTTTAAACTGAGGAAATGTACCATTTTAAGAAAAAAATAAGGTAATTGAATTTGATGGCAGTAACACGTCTCAAAAAAGTTGGGACAGGGCCATGTTTACCTAAGAAGCTAATATCTCTGGTTGTTGATTGGTCTAAAGGAAATGCTTGTGTATACAGCTTAAATCATTTAAAGGTAAGTAGTGCTACTTTGTTTACTGCTGATGCCGTGTGCAGCCATATTGATTTCACCACATATTGAACTTGGAGTTGAGGAGACTGTCCTGAGTTCCCGAGTAAAAATTTTGAGTTGACTTTGGTTTTCCCTAATCAGAGTTATGATTTTTAGTCGAATGCAGCATTAAGCACAAAATGGGTGTGGTCTGAATCTGAAGTTATTATTATTATTATTATTATTATTATTATTAAATACAGAGGTGTGCAGGACTGTTTTTTTTATCCTACTCATGCAGTTATAATTTTGTACCTGCCTCTGACATTTCATAATCATTCTAAAAAAATCTATTCATACGTATCTGTGTTTCTGTCTGTTTAAAACACATTATCTGTTGAATTCAATTCAATTTATTTAAAATCAGTTCAGTCCAAATGACAGAATTAGAAGCCCTTGTTCGAGTTATTCTGAAGGGTCACAGGTGAATTATAATTGTGGAAATTCACCTGTCAGGTTGTGCGTGTGTGGGTGGGATCATATTGACATTTACATTGCCTGAATATATACTGTAACCCTGGATGTTTACGTCAGAGGTGGCAGAGATGCCAACCTGAAGGCAGAATAATAAACTGCAAATGTAAATGTTGCCACAGACTGTTATACAAACTCTGGTTTGAGCTCAATATTCTCAAAGTTGATTCAATATTCTCAAGTTTCAATCCTTATTTCACAAAGTTGATGTGCATTCTTATGTTCTCAAGCAATCAGCCTCACACAGTCCTTTGTAGCCTGTTATAAATAAAGCTTTCTGAGTCTGCTGTAAGGGGGGGATCACAGAGTGAGTGGTCACCTCTCTCTCAGTGTGTGTGTGTGTGTGTGTGTGTGTGTGTGTGTGTGTGTGTGTGTGTGTGTGTGTGTACTCACTGACCTAACTCACACACTGCGTCGGATAGAGCTCTGCACTCTGAATTTGGCCGATTTACAGCAGCGCTTGTGGGTGTGATTAAAATGTTTTCTTTCACTTCTCTGCCCCCTCCCCCTCTTTCTTTCCCCAAAGAACTCCAAACCACTTATGATACATTATTTCTCAGCATAATGAGAGTGTTTGTGTTTTATTTATTTAAAAAGAGATTTTGCGGCATCATGTTGAGATAATGGCTTTATTTGCACTAACAGCTTGTTCGAAGCCGTGTTGTAAATCATGAGCGCCTTCACCCTTGGTGCTGATTCTCTGAGCTGAATGTGCAGAGCCCTTGGTAAAAGCCTTAGGTGAGCTCAATTGGATATAACTGCTAAAAATAAATAAATAAATAAACTCTGTCATCAAGCTAGCTCAGAGATATTCCCTGTAAAATAATTTACGTGCCCAGAAGCTAATTGCAATAAATTAAAAATACATCAAATGATAAATTAACATGTGGCATTAACTTGGTCCTGATAAAGATAAAGTGTCTTTTGTCTTGTGGCACATTTTAATTTAATATAAAGCTATAAAGCTATCCATAATCAGCTTTCTGACTCCTTATAGCAATAAGCATTGATTTTGTAATTCATTGCTAGCTAGTTATGTTACTCGAGTTAGCTAGCTCCTCCTTTAGCACCAACAAAGTTAGACTGTTAGACTGATTGTTTAAACAATAAATAGCTCTGAACATCTACTCTTGGTTTTAGCCTTCAGTTTCACCTGTGAAGACTGCATTCGTTGTTAAAATGGATAAGCCAACATGAAGATCAGAGAGCTGTCTATGGGAGAAAAGCAAGTCATTTTGAAGCTGAGAAAAAAAAAATCAATCAGAGGCACTGAACAAAAAATGGACATTGGAATGTCCTGAAAAAGAAAGAAACCACTGGTGTACTGAGCAATAGACACCGAATGGTTTGGCCAAGGAAAACAATAACAGCTGATGACAGAAACATAGCTGTGAAGAAAACCCCCAAAACAACAGTCAGTGACATCATGAACAACCTTCACAGGGCAGGGGTGAAGGTATCAAAATCCACCATTCGCAGAAGACTTCAAGAGCAGAAATATAGAGGCCATGTCACAAGATGCAAACCTCTCATCTGTAGTAAGAATCAGAAAGCCAGATTGAATTCACAAAGAAATACAGAGATGAGCCACAAAATTTCTGGAACCAAGATTAACCTCTACAAAAGTGATGGAAAGGCCAAAATGTGGCGAAAAAAAGGATCTGCTCATGATTCAAAACATATAAGCTCATCTGTGAAATATGGTGGAGATAGTGTCATGGCTTGGGCTTGCATGTCTGCTGAAACAGGCTCACTAATCTTTATTGATGATGTAACTCATGATGGTAGCATCAGAATTATTTCACGAGTTTACAGGAACATTTTGTCTGCCAGTTTACAGAGAAATGCCTCCAAATTAGTCGTGAGGGACTTCATCATGCAGCAAGACAATGATTCAAAACACACTGCCAACACAACAAAGAACTTTATCAGGGGGAAAAAGTGGAAGGTTTTAGACTTGCCAAGTCAATCACCAGACCTTAACCCAACTGAGCAGCATTTCACCTCCTGAAGAGGAGACTGAAGGGAGAAACCCCTCGAAACAAGCAACAACTGAAACAGGCTGTGGTAAAAGCCTGGAAAGGCATCACAAAAGAATAAATCAACAATTTAGTAATGTCAGTGAGTCACAGGCTTGATGCAGTTACTGCAAGCAAGGGATATGTAACCAAATATTGTGTTATTCACTTTAACGTACTTAAAAACTTATCTGTTCCTATACTTTTGCTCACCTGAAAATTGGGTGTTCTGATACATAAGGTTCTATGTTTTATGTTGTTCAAAACAATTAGATACCAGGAAATAAAAGCTGAAATCCATCCATCCATCTTTTGACCTCAAACCCAAATGTCTTCGGTGTATAGCACCGGATCCATGCAAACCATCAGTGTAAAGCAGCTCAGCACATTAGGCTCTACATATAACCCATTAGTTTTTGGTCAAATGAACTGCTTTCATCCCTTTGATGTGAAATTGATATTACACCTGAGTCAAGTGATTTTTGTTGACACAAAATTACATGACACTTTTAGGAATGCTTATCATTATAATGTCATAACAGCAAACCTCTATGTACTTATGGTGTGCCAAATTCAATTAATAATACATTTTCACATGAAACCTAAACCAAAATTCACTCTTACTAAAGGTCAGAAAACAATATACATAACTTACGGTGTCATTGCATTGTCACAATGGCCAGAGAACCACTATCCTTAAGTAAAGTGATACCAAGCTTTGTGTATAATAAATGGAAGGTTTAACGAGTTGAACTTTGGTCTGTGGTCCATATTTTACCATCTAAAGTTGATTCCTTCAGCATTTTATACACAGCACAGGGTCATAAGCAATGATTGACATGTAGGATGATAGATATATGTTTTTATTGCTTTTTGCTATTTATTCTGTGTAGCTGCTCAGAGTTTTTTTTTTTGTATTATGATTATCAGTACAGCTTCCCTTCACGAATGTGTTTGTTTGTTTCAACACCCTGCATAGTTCATGTCTCATTATAACTTATATAAAACATGATATATATAAAATAACCTGGGTGCTCAAGTTGTCATGGCAGCAAAATAAAGCTGCCACAATCTTCCTCATGTCAGCAGTTCTTCGTTCCAGATCTGCACCATTTTGCAGGAACTGAACCTATTTTTGAAAAATTTGAAAGAAAAAAATCTCTACATTTTCACCTGCCTTGGCATGTAATATCTGCTGCCAAGATCTTTTTTTTTCCTTCTCCGAATTCAACACCATCAAAATCATGGACGCCACTAGCTCTGCAGAGGAGAATACTGTCTTCCATGATTCCAAAGTTCTACCAAATGATGTGTAGACTAATAGACAACCCTAAAATAAATCATTCATATATAAAGCAATGAAGTTTTCATTCAGTTATTGTAGCTTGTGCACAAAACTAGAGAGGGTCTCTGTTAAAATTGTTAATAATAATACTAATGTTTTGTTCAAAATCAATGTTTTATAGTTTCACTAATATTGTGACAATATTGACATGTTAAAAATAAATGTTTCCATAAATCTGATGTAATTTTCACTCATTTTTTTTTTTTTTTCTAGATTAAGGGCCATTTGCTCTGAAAGTTTGTACCTTTGGTGAAATGGGAAAGCTGTTTTCGAGCACAGGAGCGGTCCTCGTCTTCTTACCAACATCTGGTTCTCTTGAAAAAGATGGTCTTCGGATTAATTCAGCCGAATGCTGGTGTATCCACAGATGTGGAAGTTATCCATGCTCAGCGATGCACGCGGAGTAAAGTGATTGATTCAACATCACGGTATTTCCTGTTTCAAGTTTCATTGTGAATTATTGTTAGGGTCAGCAGAGGAGACAAAATGTGTTATATATCAATATACAAGTGACCACAACTCATAATATGCACTATATTATGGGGCACCTTCCTCCAAACTGTTGCCACAAAGTTTGAAGCACACAGTTGTATACAATGTCTTTGTATGCTGTGGCATTAGAATTTCCCTTCACTGGAACTAAGAGATCCAAACCTGTTCCAGCATGACACTGCCCCTGTGCACAAAGTGAGGTCCATGAAGACATGGTTTGCCAAGGTGTTTAAGAACTTGAGTGTCCTGCACAGAGCCCTGACCTCAACCCCGCTGTACACCTCTGGAATGAACTGGAATGCTGACTGCACCCCAGACCTCCTCAAACAACATCAGTGCCTGTCCTCACTAATGAACTCAAATCCCCACAGCCATGCTCCAAAATCTAGTGGAAAGCCTTCCCAGAAGAGTGGAGTTTATTATAACAGTAAAGGCGGACCTATGGATGGATGGTTTGATGGTCAGGTGTCCACAAACCTTTGGCCATATTGTGTATGAGCAGCACCTTTGTGTCATGAAAAATTCACATCTTGTGCCAATTTGCATGACTAAAAAACTTCTTATATGAGAACAGCTACTCATTTGCAGGTATTCCTGCACAGTGACATGGCATACATCCACAAAGTTCTGTTCTTCACTGTTGAGTGTCGGTACCAAAGGAAAATACTAAAAAAAAAATAGCAAATTGTGCGTGCCTACCATTTTGCAAGCCTGTGTGTAAAAAAGTGAAAGCAAAGCTGTGATTATGAGCCCTTCTCCCTAACAAGCACAGAATTGGTCCTGGGTGTGGATTTAATTAGGTCCAAGTATGAAAATGCCCTGAAACAAACAAACAAAAAAAAAAACAGTGATTGTAGCAGTTGTCCCAGTTCCTCCATCTTTTATTCCCATTTCCACGTGGAATATCTCATATTGAAAAATATTTTCACCATAGACAACTGGTTATTACTGTACGTAATGCATTGCTGTAGCAGCACAGACACAACATCAGCACCATCATGTAAATAAAATACTCTTTCAGGTCTCAAACTACATCTATATCATCCATAACAGCGGTTCTTAACCTTTTTTGTGAGTGTGACCCACTTAATTGTTTTGTGGTTCTCTGTATTCGGCATGCGCGAATATCCAAAAATCCGCCATGTGGCTTCTCTGTGAACCTCTGTTTACAATCGTTTAGACCCCCTGCTACCGCTTTGTGACCCCTGGAGGGTCGCAACCCCCAGGTTAAGAACCGCTGATCTATACCATGGGTCTGTACCAATGCTGAGATTTTAAGCAAAAGAAAGAAAACCTTCCTGATGCTCCACACTCAAGTACTCGGGTACTCTCTTATGTGCACCTTCACGCTAATTTTTGTAAATGTTACATACAAATGTGACTTGAATCTGATTGAGAATGTGTTTTTCTGAAAATTCAGTCTGCACAAAATTTTGAATAACATCTGAGGTATCATTTTCACATATCAGACACCCTATGTATCGAATTACAGTACAATGAAAGTGTCCCAAATCTGGGGGTCTCATTTATCAACTGTGCATATACATAGTTTTGTGTTTAACCATGCATATGTACATTTTTAAGCATAGAATGTGATTTATTGAGTTATCCTTGTATGTGTGGATGTGCATATATTTAGAATTGCTCCTGACCATATGCATACAGAAACTAGTATTAGAAAAGTGTAATAATGGGTAAATGGATCATGAGGAACTCCCATCACACTTAATGTCAATCATGTCAGCAAACGGACAACAATTGCTCACAATGCTAATTACCAAACGGTGCAGACAGATGAAATGACACAGATGAAATGTAAATAAAATCATATTAAAGGCACATCTACAGATTGATTGAGATGCCATGCAGGAAGATTTTGCATTCTCAGCTTTGTGCAGTGGAATGTGTTTTTAAGGACTCATCAGTCAATTTCCTTTGCACAGTGCAATTTTAGCTGATCTCTGCCAGCAACTCATCTCACTTTTAGAGAAGCCAACAAAATGTAGCAATAGCATCCTCATGTACACTCAAGTCTTTTCTACTCGAAGGCTTTTGGGTATTTCAACAAGAATTTGGAGAGGTCTGGAATTTCCTAACCAACCAGAAGCGGAAAAAAATGACACATTTCACATGCATATTGCTCAAGCTGCGATACATTACATTCCAAATACGGCAGCAGAAAAAAAACACAACAATAATCAGGGATTTTCATGCCATCACACCTTTTCCAAATGTTATTAGGGCACAAGATTGCACACACATAGCCATACAATTATGCTTTTAAAGGAAAGATGTTTACCATACATGGTGATTTGTGGGTATTTTTATGTAAATGAGTGTGACTGTGCATAGAGCAGTTTAGAATGTAGGATTTATCTATGTCTATTGCTCACTGGTTAAAGCTTTGTGTTGCTCATCAAAAGGTTGTGGGATCCAGCCCCAGCACCACCAAGCTGCTGCTGTTGGACCTTTGAGCAAGGCCCTTAACCTTCTTTGCTCCAGGGACGCTGTATCATGGCTGACCCTGTGCTCTGACCAAAACTTCATAAGAAGCTGGGATATGTGGAGA
Organism: Cranoglanis bouderius; assembly: GCA_023630585.1. Taxonomy (NCBI): domain Eukaryota; kingdom Metazoa; phylum Chordata; class Actinopteri; order Siluriformes; family Cranoglanididae; genus Cranoglanis; species Cranoglanis bouderius. The sequence continues at coordinate 10,797,133 of CM042540.1, forward strand.
ATAGAATATGCTGTATTGTGAATGTAACAAATAAAGACTTTCTTCTTCTTACAGCTGTGTGCCGGGTTGCCAGGTCTCGACAAAATTTCCATCCCATCCCAAAATCAGCACAAAATGAATTGAAACTAGACCAAACTAGTCCACTAGTCCAGTTTGGGCATTGGAAACGTAGGATGAGTTTTCCGTGCTTATTAGTGATGTATAATATCTGCAATATGCCTTTTTACTGTATCATCACCTAGTAAGGCCATTATCCCCTTAATCATAATCATAATCCCTTTTCCCTAAATCTTTTCTTCCATATTTAGACCATTTACCTGGTGTTCTGATGGTATATTAGAAGAAACTCATAGAATGAATGATCACAAGCCTCACTACTCCACTGGAATACACTCTCATGGTTTGATGTTACCCTTTGCCATATGTTTGCTTATATAATATATAATAACTGGTATATTCCATTACCTTGGTTTTTGACAGGTCTAGGTCAAAGGTCATCATCAATCATATGTTTGTTGACAGGTGTAGGTCAAAAGTCATTGCGGTTGTTATGTGTATGTCAAAGGTTAATGATGAAAGTTTTCATTTGAAAATCTTAATGTGTTTTGAAAGTCAGAAGTGAAAGAACATATGTGTTTAAATGAGGCTTCCCCATACACACACACACACACACACACACACACACACACACACACACACACACACACACACACACACACACACACACACACACACTTTTAAACAGCCCTTCCCACACACAACACAACACAACACACCACCCACCCACCCAGACGCACACACTTAGACGTAACTCCCACTTACTTGAGTTTCCCACCAAAAATATGTGGAAAAGAATGTCAATCACCCCCCACCAAAACAAAAAAACATGTTTAAATGACCCCACATATACAAACATAAACACACACACACATAGACACACATCCATCTCTCCCACAACACAACACACCCACACACACACACACACCCCGGATGTTGAGTAAGGTAATGAGCGCCCCACGTGTACAAACACAAACACGTACACACATAGACACACACCCATCCCTCCTGCAAGCCCCCCCCCCCCCCCCCACACACACACACACCCCACACCCCTTCCCCACACATTTACCCCTTCAAATACTTTACCTTTCTGCATATGGAACATTGTTGATTCTTTGAGTGCAACTATGGCCGCTTGTCCGGGTGCACCAAAAAAGGTTAAATCTACTTTGGGAAGATTTGCAAAAATTTTAGACCATGAAAACATTCAATATTGGTTGATGTCGACTGGTTGTACAGCCGGCTTTTTTTCAATGCGGAAAAAGGAGTCGTAGTGCTTTTCAAGTTATCTGGACCGGGTCACATCCACTGGAGCAACGCTACTGAAACCGTAACCTTTGATGAGGGTGACTGGAAAAAGTTTCGAAAATGGTGTAACGACTTTGATTACATTGTTAGAATGGATTTCTTTTCACCAGAGGCCTACAGGCGAAAATGGAGAAGCCGTACCTCTCCGCAACAGTCATACCGCATAAGAGCAACAAATTTCTCCAAGAACCAGGTTTGCCTACACTTTTCTGCTACTATTACCGGTGACTACGCATCTGATAACAAAGAGAATTGTGAAGTGAGGTATGATCGAACCAGCTGGCATGTTCTACAACGCTACTTTAATCAAATCGATGAATTATTCCAAAAATTGGGGAAAAACAAAAAACGGGAGAAATAAGAGTAAAACTAAATGATCTCTTTTGACGTTATGATTTTACTAATTTTCAAGACTGAGCAGAAACCACGCCTTCTCCCAATACTCCAACCTAATGATGTGTAAATGAGTTTGCCTACATATTTGAGTTAAAACCTTCTGAGCATCAGCACGCAGCATGTCTCATGAATTCAGACCCTATTTTTACAACTCGGTCACTAACATGGATAATGATGTTAACAGTTCTGGTTTTGAAGAGCGTGAAAACATTGGTGAAACCCTAGTTTAGGAATCTTACACACGATCCCTTCACACAAAGGAATTTTTGGTTATGCAGCACGCAAGCAAAAAGAATTGAAATACTTTCAAACAGTGAATCACGCAAAAGTGATCTGGGACTTGAAGTCAAAACCAAAAGGTATTTTTGGAGGCCATCTCAATATATGTAGTGTTTTCGCAAAAAGAGAAGAAGTTCAACACTTATTGAGTGAATCTAATCTGGACTTCTTAGCACTGAGTGAAACTTGGTTAAACACTACTATTCCTACAAATATGATTCATGTCCCTGGTTATACATGTTACAGGAAAGATAAATTGTCTGGTAAAGGAGGTGGGGTACTGGTTTATATTAGAGATATTTTTAAACGTTCTGTGATTGAAGTGGAAACATTTGGGTTAGAATGTTTAATTTTAAATGTAGTATTATCAGCAAAAATGAATTTTAATATCATGGTGTTATATAACCCTCCTTCTCATAATGTTTCATTTTACAATGATTTTGATGAACTTACCTACCCCCGGATGAGTGAGGTAATGAGCCCCCCACGTGTACAAACACAAATACACACACACATAGACACACACCCTCCCCCCCCCCCCACACACACACATACACACCACACCCCCTCCCCACACATTTACCGGGGGTGTGTGTGTGTGGGTGTGTTGTGGGAGAGATGGGTGTGTGTCTATGTGTGTGTGTGTGTTTATGTTTGTATATGTCATTTAAACATATGTTTTTTTGTTTTGGTGGGGTGTGATTGACATTCTTTTCCACATATTTTTGGTGGGAAACTCAAGTAAGTGGGAGTTACGTCAAAGTGTGTGCGTCTGGGTGGGTGGGTGGTGTGTTGTGTGTGGGAAGGGCTGTGTACAAGTGTGTGTGTGTGTGTGTGTGTGTGTGTGTGTGTTTGTATTTGTATATGGGGAAGCCTCATTTAAACACATATGTTCTTTCACTTCTGACTTTCAAAACACATTAAGATTTTCAAATGAAAACTTACATCATTAACCTTTGACATACACATAACAACCGTGATGACCTTTGACCTACACAGGTAATGGAATATACCAGTTATTATATATTATGTATAAGAGATTTAGTTCTGGTTTTATTTTATTTTATTTTTTTTAAACAAGATCTTGGCAGGCACAGACTATTTTTAAACTAGCCATCATCTGCAGATAGTCTTTTTCCAAACTCAAACTTCACACTACACACTATCATTCTTTGATAAAAGAGACCCCTGAATTAAAAATCTGATTTGCGTCATTTTACCTGCTGTGTGAACATGGTCTTAGGGTCATTCCATCTCATTTTTTTGAGTGATTACCTCTATGTATTGGCATTGCAAAATCACCATTTTTTAAAATTTGTTTTATATGGTTTAACTACGGCACCCATCTTTGTGTCATGGCACACATTAAATTTTGGTTATACAGCTGTTTATGGAAACCTCAATATCTCGGCTCAGTATGGTCCTAGCTCCTTGGAACGAAAACTGATCTCTAGAGCACATTACAAGGTTCATGTACATATATCATAAACATTCTTGTTCCTTGGACTTGAACTTAAGTCCAAATGTCATGCTCAAGATTGCTCACAGTTCCACTATTAGGATCAATTTATAATAGGAAGGGTTCGAGTTTCAGTCTTAATTTTTGGATTCAATTACTGCTTTTATCACAGGAGAAACAACACTACTAAAAATATTATGCATTTTTTTTTCTTTTTAAACTGAAGCACATCACAGCTAAACTCTTTAACACAAAAATCACTTACATAGGGGGCACGGAGGCTTAGTTGTTAGCAAGTTTGCCTTACCCGAATACTGCCTCTGCCCTGTGTATGCAGAGTTTGCATGTTCTCTCCCTGCTTCGGTGGTTTCCTCTGGGTACTATGGCTTCCTCCCCCAGTCCAAAGACATGAACTGTATGTTGATTGGCATTTCCAAATTGTCCGTAGTGTGTGAATGTGTGTGCAATTGTGGCCTGCGATGGGATAGGCTCCAGACTCCCCATTACCCTGTGTAGGATAAGTGCCATGGAAAATGAATGGATGGATGGATCACTTATATAGTAAATATATAATATATAAACTCAGCATCAAAAGAAACTAATAATATTTTCAGACACTTCCTAAAAATGATCTGAAGATAAAATACACAAAACAACTTGGAAAAACAGTTCAAGGAGCTTTATTGTCCCTAGTTAACAAGAATCAACATGGATGAACTCCACCACAACAGCTCACGAACAGTTCTCAGTAATGGGTGTGACCACCATGACTTGCAATGCAGGACAAGCACCGCTGTCGCATACTGTAAACCAGGTTTTGGATGCGCTGTTGCGGTATTTGTGCCCATTCCTGCTGCAAAGCTTGTGCAAGCATCTGCCTGTTGATGGGTCTTGGTCGTCTGGCAGCAAGACGTCGTCCCAATTCATCCCAAAGATGTTCAATCGGGTTCAAGTCAGGTGAATACGGCATCCATTGCATGACCTGCACATTGTGAGCCTCCAGGAACTATCTAGTCAGATGAGCTGCATGAGGTCGTGCATTATCTTGCTGGAATATTGTGACGTCATTGTGCTCTTGCAAAAACAGCAAGAGATGTGGTCTGAGCATCTCATCAACATAACGTCTGGCAGTAAGAGTTCCATTGACAATGACCAACAGTGTCCTGTAACGAGTTGTAATTCCTGCCCAGACCATTACACTTGCACCACCCCATCAGTTCCACTGACGTATGCAACATTGTCTGAATCGCTCACCTTGTCTGTGCCACACTCTTTCCCGACCATCAATGGTATCAAGACAAAATCTGGACTCGTCAGGTGGATGCGAGTCCACCTGTGGTATTGCTGACACCACCTGAGTCTGTTGTGACGGTGAGTGGCACTGAGTATAGGGCCTCTGTATGGCCGTCTTGCCTGCAGCTGGTGAGTTGCCAGACGCCTACGTACAGTTGAACTGCTTATTCTGGGGTTGTTCCTTCCAGCAGTTTCTGCAGCAGTCTGGGTTGCATGACGGAAATGGTCTCTGAGATGCTGTAACACTAATCAACCTATCCTATCGAGCAGTGGTTACACGTGGTCTCCCAGACCTTGGTCGATCTCTTACTGTACCAGTTTGAGCATATCGTCTCACAAGATTGGATACTGCACCTTGACTACAGCCAAGTCTTTGTGCAACAACAGTCTGACTGACACCAGACTCCAGCATACCAATTGCCCACAGGCGCTGTTCATTCGTCAACCTTGGCATCAATTTTCTTTCAATGTTTTTCACCTCAGAAATCGTCAACAATTGTCACCAGAGTGAAATCTTTCAGGTGTCATTAAATGTTAGGACAAAAATCAGCCTTAAGCTCAAATAACCTCACTCAATCAGACAGAGCTAATGAGGCATGACCTGGCCAATTAAAGAGTCAACAAACTTACCTGGACCTCAAAGCAATCAAAACAACCAAAACATTAGCTTATTACCAATAAAATTATATTGAAATATGTCTTTTAGAACCTATTAGTTTCTTTTGATGCTGAGTATATAATAAAGTATAAAGTATAAATATAATAAAAAAATATCCTAACATAAGAAACACAGTCAGTTCTCTTTATATGTAAACTTTACTTTTCCAAATCCATTTCCAGTCTTTTCTATTTGATACAAGATCCAATATCTGATATGTTTTCTCCAATATATAATACCTCTTTTTTTGTGGCCCAATATCACCATCTCTAATATTTATTGTTTAGTTCTTCTAGTTTGACTGGTCACATGAATTAAATGGGTTTAATCCAAATTTTAAAAACAACCTGACAACTTGGACCTAATGTGTTCTGTGACAGTTCCATTTTGAATAGTTGTATTTTGTTTGGAGAGGGTCGGAGAAATTTATTTCACAGTTAAACGGGTCCCTGGTGTCAAAAAGTTTGAGAACCCCTGCTGTATAGGACGAGCAGATGGAGTCAAGGCCACCAACGCAGCCTCTGATGGGCATTAAAGGAGCCGGGCATTGTCAAGAACAAGATGACTACATATGGAGGTGTGTGTGTGTGTGTGTGTGTGTGTGTGTGTGTGTGGGGGGGGGTGTGTGTTAGGTTTCTGAGTTTTAATTGCTATTGTGTATGTAATCTTTGTGTATTCCTATGTGTTTGTAAGTGAGCATGTTGACTTGGGTGTGTGGGTGTTGAGGTGTTATGTGTGTTGGTGCCTGCATGTGTGTATTTAGTGGGGTGGGGGGGATTTGTTTGTGCATACTTGTGTGTATGTTTTGCATATGAGTGTTGAGATTTAGGTGTTGGTGTGTAAGCATCTGCATATGTTGCTTTTGTGTGTGTTTGTTGTGTAGACATTAGTGTGTGCGTATGATGTGTGTGTAGGTGTACAGATTTGTACGGATTTGTGTATATAAGGTATGCACTATGTATGTGTGTATGTGTGTGTGTGTGTGGACATGTTTTTATATCTTGTATAGGAAGATTCTGGACTCTTGTAGGGACTCTTTGCTCTTTTATTTTTAAGTGCAGCTTTTACTTAAAAACAAACAAACAAACAAACAAAAAAAACTAAAAAAACAAAACAAAAAAAAAAACATAAAAAAAAGTGTGTGTGTGTGTTGGCGCCCATGCTGCTCTCTCTGATGTCCAGTGTTGCTCTGGTCAGCTTGGCCTGCACAGACAGATGGATAGAAGCAGGTGTGAAAGCACTGAGCACACACACACACACACACACACACACACACACACACACACACACACACACACACAAATTCTCTCTCTCTCTCTCTCTCTCTCTCTCTCTCTCTCTCTCTCTCTCTCTCTCTCTCTTTCTCGGGTCTGATACTGATGTGATGATGCTTATGTAGATTTTTTATTTCATGGTTACACATTGCAAATTTGTATTTGCCAGTTCTTGCTATATACAATGATCCATTGCTGCGTTTGCATACAATTTTGTTGTTGTTGTTGTTGATCTAAATGAATCATTACAGATTCCAAATGATCTTACTATATATGTACATGCACGGAGCTGGATTAAGTGTTAAGTGAACTTAACACTTAACACTTAATGTCAAATCTTCACCCATCATGAAGATTCCTGTCTGGGTGTAACAGGTGAGTTTAACATGTTTGCCAATTTTTTTTTTAACTAAATGACATCTGTTGCAGCAAAACAGCCTCCAATGTCCTCTGAACAGACATCACAAAGAAGCATTCGAATCCCACCTCATTCTACTTCAAAATACCCCCTTTTCCACCAGCAATGTCCCACTGGTACTTCTGGAGCCAGTGCAAAATTTCAAACTCTTCTGCATGTTTATAATAGGTATATAATAGGTTCAGTTTCAGCCTCTCACCTTCTAACCAAGCTTAATAAAATAAATAAAATAAAATCCTTAACAATAAATTGTTAATATGGAGTGACTTCTTACTTTTTTGTATTTGTGCTCACTGTGACTGTGAGTGTAATCAGATTCAAATCTTTACATGGTGATTAATCTCCCATTTAACACATTATTAATGGGGTAATGTACCTTCTTTAATCAAATATTGTATAACATTTCAATGACATCAAATAAATTCATTTGAATTGTCTATCTAATGTAAAGACTAGCTAATTTAACACGACTTCACAGTTTATATGGCTAGCTTTTGTGAATAAATCCTAGTTATTAAATCCTCAGATGAGCTCATACAGTAGATTAGTGAGTAATAGTGAATAAACAAATTTCACATGCACTAAAAATGATGAAATAATAACACTCAAGGGTGTCTTGAACCTGATGCCTTTTAGGTAAAATGCTGCCTTCAGAGGATCATGGCTTATAAGGCATTTACGTAAGGAATAAAACACAAAGGGGTGTGTTGTTATCAGTGTTGGGTAAGTTACTTCAAAAAAGTAATTAATTACTATTGACTAATTACATCGTCAGCATTATATTTAAATAACTGACTAATTACTCTGACTGAAAAGTAATTGCAATACTCATTACAAGTTACTTCTTAAATTTCGTATCAACCTTGGTTACATGGACAATAGAAATGAAACTCTTCTTTTAATTCTTTTCATTTGAGTCAAACATGGAATAGTTTAGCCTATTAAACACAGCTTTATTAAATCTTTTTTTAACAAAACAAATGATATAAACTAGCTTAACAATAAGAGGTACTACTTCGGCAGAGTCCGATAGTATTTTTTCCACAGGACATATCTTACATTTTACTATGATGTTAAAAAAAAAAAAAAAAAAGTAATGGAAGTATTTCCATTTAGCAAATCATCCACTCGTTTCTGCTGACATCCTTGAACTTGAGTGACTTCACAGCCACTTGGCGCAAACTCAGCTAACAAATATAAAGGGGCAGAGTTAAATTAGAAAACAAATTTGATCTTTAGATACACTTAGATTTTAAATTCAATATTGTTTTCTACAGAATTGTTGAAAAGCTATACAGTATGTAATGCAAGTAACTGTACTTAAATTATTAACAATGAACAGTAATCCTTTACTGAGTAAGTAATTAATTAGTCTGTTATAAGAAAATAATCCCCAATGGGGTGGTGTGACTACAGTCTGACATGAAGTGTTAAAGTTACCAACTCAGTTTTGACTCTTTTCCAATTTGCCAACACCAAGAATTGCTTTGAAATGTATAAAGAATGACACATCATATTTTTTATCCATTTATAGTTATACATTTAATGTTGTGGAAAGTCTGTTACATTTACTTCATGATAGCAGGTAGAAACAGTTGTTTCCTCAACAGCCTGTCCTGTTTTTTTCTCTCTTGAAGTTATTAAACCCTAAACTTTAATGTTACAGCTTTACCTCAGGTGGTTATAAAGTACTGACATTGGAGTCTCCTTCTAAAATAGAGACCGTTAAATTATTACCGTTAAAAAAAAAGAAAGAAAGTAATAATATCATCACTATATCAACAATGAAACATATTATCATTTGATCCCTTTATGTGGAGCATACACCATCCCTGTGTAAGTTGTTATTATAGAAACGGTCACATACTAGAATGAGTGCATAAATATTAACCTCTGATTTGCCTTGCAGCCTGCTATTACAGAAAATTAATCAATACCTACCGACCAGTCAGAGTCTACAGTAGAATTCATAGAATTCAACATTGTGGAATAACTTCAAAATAAAACATAGACCAAAACTGTAGCAAAGACGTAAAAACAGCACTGAACTATAGCAACACTAATGGGACAAAAATAAAACTAGACTACACCCATAGATGTTTGAAGTGTTGTTTTATGCAAAACAAAAATGCCTGAAACATTAATGAGATTTAAACAACAAAGCAATATAAATGGTGAGGTTATTCTCGAAGCAAACCGAATTTAAGGAGGTTTATACTCTGGAGCAACTTATTGCAAGAAATATATCCACAGCTTGGTGTATGGGGTATTATAATGTGAGTGTGTGTGTACCTGGGGATATTGTGTGTGTGTGTGTGTGTGTGTGTGTGTGTGTGTGTGTGTGTGTGTGTGTGTGTGTGTGTGTGTGAGTGTGTGTGTGTGTGTGTGTGTGTGTGTGTGTGTGTGTATAAACATCACATTACTCAAACATTAACATTCTTTTCCTATTACTTTTACTGTAGTTACTGAATAATAGACTGGGACGATAAACCCCTGTCCCAATGCTAATAAGCATAACTCCGACCCTAGCAGGGACGGATAAAAGGGGAAAATAAATATGCCTGCCTTGCATTTTTTGTCTGTACTGGTGTTGATTCTGTAAAGTATGCAGTAATTAATTTTTACACTCTGTCACAGGCTTGGTGCTTTGATTTATGGCGTCAGCTGCTGAATACTGGGAGATTTTTAATGTAGAGGAAAATTGTGTACGATGTTTATGTGCTTAAGGCTGACAAATCGATAAATAATTGTTTATAATTTACAAAGTTGAAAAAGACTAGGGGTGTAACTAGGGGTGTGATAAGTAAATCTGACATAACTAGAAAATAAAACAAACAAACAAACAAACAAAAAACCCTTAATTTTTTCTTAAAAGCCATGTCTCAACTTGCACACAAAGGGATTTAGTGCTAGTGGTGCACTCACTTTTGGCAGCAAGAACAACATGGTTGAAGCAATTTGCATTCTTACATTTATTAAACGCTCTTTGCAATGACCTGAGTAGGTTCTGCTCATGAAGTATGTACCTCCTTTGAGGGCTTATCTAAGAAACTTCTAATCTGATCTGATGAAGTAAGCCTTTAAGATGGCGAGATGTATTTTCCCAAGGAGAAGTTGACAGGAGGCATGTTGCTAATGCTGAACCTCTGCACTTGTGAATCATTTTCTGCTGCTGTGGATACTCTATAGTACTGGGCAAAGGTTTTAGGCATATGCAAAGAAATGCTGTAGAGCAAAGATGCCTTCAAAATAATGACATTAAATGTTTCTACGTAAAAAAAAAAAAACCCATAAAGAGCAAGTAAATGAAGCAAAGTCAATATTTGGTATGACACAAAAATAAAAATAAAAATAGTAGTCTTCAGTACAATTTGCGCAATTTTATAAGGAAATGATCTGGTAAGTTTTATTGAGCATCTTGCAGAACCAGCCACAGTTCTTCTGGAGACTTTGACTTTCACACTTTCTTCTTATTTTTGCAGCAAAACCCAACAGCCTTCATGATGTTTTTGTCTGAAAAGTTGTCTCTTATGTAATATGCTGCTTTCTTTAATGTCATACAAACATTTTCCTGTAACATTTAATTTTGTGCTAGGAAACTAATGTTTGGGAATCTAAAATGTTTTTTGTACTGACTTGATAATGTAGAAGTCATAAAATAAAAAATCTATAACAAAGTTTGTACTAAAAATTTTTGCACAGTACTGTAGATGTGTACCTAAGAGCACCTGGATACTCTAGATTTTACCAAAGAGCTGCTGCTGGAATCATAAACACTGTCCTGTGCTCATGCCAGGACAATATACATCATTTCAATGCACTTAGTACTGTTACCTTTTCTCTCCTACACCTGTGTACTGTACTGATTTATAATCCCACTCTCCAGTGTCACCCAGAAGAAAACTGGTTCCCTTTTGAGTCTGGTTCCTCTACAGGTTTCTTCTGCAAGTCCATCCATCGATCCATCCATTTTCCATATCACTTATCCTACACAGGGTCACAGGGAGCCTGGAGCCTATCCCAGGGAACTAGGGGCACAAGACGGGGGACACCCTGGACCGGGTACCAACCCATCACAGGGCACAATCCCACACATTCACACACCCATTCACACACTATGGACAATTTGGAAATGCCAATCAGCCTACAATGCATGTCTTTGGACTGGGGGAGGAAACCGGAGTACCTGGAGGAAACCCTCCTAACACTGTATGTTGTTAAAAGTGCCATACAAATAACATTATACTCAATGTTAGAAGATCAATGAAACAAAACAGCTATTTTCAACTGATTCCGTCATCCTTTACATTTTCTCTTTGTCCATGCATCAACTTTTCAGCTCAGCCAACATTATTTATTTATTTACTTATTTATTTTTCTCTATATTTGGTGTTTCCACCCTTTTTTCTTATGTGCAGATTCCAATTTCACATAAAAACAGGTGGCTGAAAACCCATGGCAGATGCTAGAGCATGGCGCTCTCCCCCAACACTACACACACCCTGATTAAGAATTCTAAACACGTGGCAAGAGGACTGAGTGTAGGGTCTCGGCACGCTCTCCAATTTCTATCTTTATTCAAACATACTTGGTGGCAGAAAAAAAGATGCAGCCAGGTAACGAACGCAATCAGAGATAGCAATGGTGGCTGTGGCTTTCTGATAATTATAGCACCCAACTCTCTCCTGGATGCACGGGTTCACGGCTTCCCGTGCACAATGACACGCGGAACGGTGGAGAAACCCGGCAGCACAGGCAATCATTAAGAGCCAGATCAAACGAGCAGAGCCAGGCCTGCTAAATGAAATGACCGTGGGAGGTGCGGCTGAGCGAGGAAAATAACACCACTACACAATATGCACAGATGCAGTACTATGAATAGTAGTGAGACATAACACCAATACAACTGATCGTGGCTTTCATCCTAAAGGAACAGAGTGGATGAAAAGGACATTTTGTTTTTTTTATTTTTTCACCATTTCTTTGCATGGTGGGGGGTGAAAACAACTAAAGCACAGAATTCTAGTTAGCATCTTCTCTCGATTGAAGGCTAGTTTATTATAATAGAATCAGTGGACGATTTGATGGACTTTGAAGAACCTAAATAAAATAAAAAAGTCACTGCTCTGTTTAAAGCTTTCTAGAAAGAAACAGAAAATCCATATTAACCCTGACTGTTTGAGAGAAGACTCAAAGTTACAGCCTCATTGTAGCCTGCTAGCAAACAAATTAGTGGTGGGAAGTAACAAATTACAATTATTTGTTACTGTACATTAGTTTTGTGTTCTGTAGTTTG